>BOPN01000965.1:303303-308303 GCA_017312705.2 Penaeus japonicus
TTTTTTCTGATTACCCTGAGCATGTGGATCTGTATGTGTTTAAAGAGTGGGTGTTTGACGGGTGTGTGTGTGTGTGTGTGACAATGAATTATGTGTTTTAGATGAGTCACTTTTAAGATAATGATGATGGTAATGAGGCTGCCGATAATGTTAACAATAATGATAGTTATAATAATGGGAATAATAATGCTAATGATAATAATTATAATAGTAGAAATTATATTGATGATGGTTATAGAAAAGATAATAATGGCATCATGATGATGAGAATGATAATGATGAGAATGATAATGATAATGACAGTAAAGATAATAATGCTGATAGTAACAATAACAATAATGATCGTGACGGTAATATTGATGATAACAATAATGCTGATAATCATGATAACAATTACAATAATGGTAATAATAACAATGATGATATCTAATAATAATACAGATACTGATAATAATAATGATGGTCATCACAACAATAATAATAATAGTAATAATCATAATGACAGTGATAAGATATTATGCTGATATCAATACAAACACTAATAATAACAATGATGGTAATAATACTAAGAGTAATAATGATGATAATAGCTCTGATAACGATAATAATGATAATGACAGCACTAACAAAGGTGATGATAAAGAAAACACTGAAAATGATTATAATAATGGTAGTGATAATAAAATTATTGATATCAACAATAACGATAATAAAAATAACAACTGCAATAATAATGATTAAATAATAATGATAATAAATGTAATAATTATATCTACAGTATACTGTACAAATGCTAGTAATTATGATAATGATAAAATAATGATAATGATAATGGTAATAATGATAATGATGATAATTTAAATAGAAAATGATGATAATAATAATAATCATGATGACAGTAATGATAATAATGATAAAAGGGATAATAATGATAATGATGATAATGTTAGTGATGATAATGTTGATGATGATAAAAAATAACAATCATACTCATGATAATGAATAATGATAATAACAATGACAATAACCAAAATAAAACCGAAAATAAAGCTAAAACCCCAAATACAGACTTCGCTCAGAGAAAATAGCTTCCCTTGGCTTTGGCACAGGTAAAACAAAAGAGAAAATAAGAATCGCCATCTCCATGTTACACCGAGAAGAATCTTTCCTTCTCTTTTAACAAAGCTTCGAAAACCTCTTTGTGTTTTGAGATGCTGGCATAATGGGAGCATTTGTGGGCTTGGGAGAGAGAGAAAGAGAGAGAGAAAGAGAGAGAGAGAGAGAGAGAGAGAGAGAGAGAGAGAGAGTCACACACACACACACACACACACACACACACACACACACACACACACACACACACACACACACACACACACACACACACACACACACACACGCACAAATGCGCGCGCGCGCCTAACCATATGGCCTTGTGTCAGAGCGAGGGTTAAGATTCCCTTTAAGGCAAGGGTATAAGTTCTTCTTCTTCGTCCTCCTCCTTCTCGTCCTTCCCCACTCCCCTTTTTCTTCGCTTCTCCTCCTCCTCCGCACCAGGTGGCCTTTTCCCTCCTCCCTACTCACATTACTACTTCTCCTTTTTCCTAATTTTCTTCTCGTTCTCCTCTTCCGCTTCCTCTTCTTCTTCTTGTTCCTCCTCCTCCTCCACTTATTGTTATTGTTGTTGTTATTATTATTATTATTATTATTATTATGATCATTATTATTATCATGATTATCATTATTATTATTATTATTATTATTATTATTATTATTATTATTATTATCATTATTATTATTATTATAATTATCATTATTATCATTATCATCATTATTATTATCACTATTATTATCATTATTATTATCATTATTATTATTATTATTATTATCATTATTATTATTATTATTATCATCATCATTATCATTATTACTATTATTATTATTCCTCCTCCTCCTCTTCCTCCTCTTCCTCCTCCTCCTCCTCCTCCCCCTCCTCCTCCTCCTCCTCCTCCTCCTCCTCCTCCTCCTCCTCCTCCTCCTCCTCCTCCTCCTCCTCCTCCTCCTCCTCCTCCTCCTCCTCTTCCTCCTCCTCCTCTTCCTCCTGCTCTACTTCTTCTTCCTCCTCCTCCTCTTCTTGCGGCGGACACTCATAAATCTGATTTCTCGTCCAAGTGAAGCCAATTATGATGAGGCTGCCTGTCTGCATCCACGGGGAGGCGGCGCTGATGAGGCGAAGGGGGAAGGGGGGAGTCCGGAGGGGAGGGAGAGAAGAGGGGGAGAAGCAAGAGATAGAAGAAGGGGGGTGTAGAGAGAAGGGGGATAAACGGAGAGTATAAAAGGAGAGAAGGAGAAAGGAGAGAGAAAAGGGGGAGGGGGAGAAATCGTGAGAAAGGGAAAGAGACAAAGAGGGAAGGAAATAAAGAGAAGCCGAGAGAAAGAGAGAGATAGGGGAGAGACAGAATCCTAGAGAAGGAATGAGAAAAGCCGAGATAAAAAGAAAGACAGAGAGAAAGAAGGAGAGAGAGAAGCCGAGAGCAAGAGAAAGAGACACAGAGAGAGTAGGAGAGATATAAAAAGAGAGAAAGAAGAGAAAAAAAAACACGCAAAGAGGAGGAAAGAGAGCGCAAACCTGGTCGTCAAGCAGCTAGTTACGAGAGGTAAACGCATCACGAACCAAGTTATCGAAGCCAAGGGGAAAAAAGGGGAAGCTCATGAAGGACTCGAAGTACAAGCCTTGCCTCATCCCTCCCGAGTTGCAATCCCTCCCGTGTTCATTCTGCTTAGTCATCACCATCTACAGCCGCCACCAGTCTTGGGTAAGTTACCTACACTGAAGACAATTGCCTGCAATCGATAAGTAATCTGCATGACGACTGAATTCTATCGACAAGTTATCTACAAGACGACTGCACTTCAATACACTTGCGGTCAGTAAGTTGTCTGCAAGATGACCACGCTTCGTCAATCAATCACCTAAAAGACGACTACATTCCATTGATTCAGTCTATAGAAGACGACTTAAAGGGCAGTTCAAAGAATGCACATACACCTAATCAATATTTCCGCTCAGGGAAGGCAGTAAGCTCATGGATTTCGCACGGATCTCTCAGTGACTCTCTCCAACAGAATCGATTCCTTGAACATAGGTAGAAAGGGCGCCGGGCTGCGATACTGTAAGCGCCATGACATTTGGATGACGACCGAAAGGTACTAAGATTTTTTTCCATCTCTCTCTTTCTCTCTCGATAAAGTCTTCAAGAGGACAAAAAGACGTCACGTGCGTTTTATGGCATCTTTACACCTTTGGTGGTACCAGTTAGAAGATAAACAGGGGGCGAGACGGAGAGAAAGATGACATGAGATAAATTCCGATGAACACATGCGTCTGACTCTACAAACGTATATACATATATAAGCACATATATATGTGTACACACACACTTGTAAATAAGAGAGAGAAGCAAATAGAGAGTAGGGTATAAAAGACCTACATTGAGAGACAAAGAGATCGGGGAAGAAGATACGAACGGAGAGAGAAAGAGAAATAGGTAGAAGAGACACAGAGAGAGACACACATAGATAAAAGGGGGTAACGGGAACAGGGAAAAGGGAAAACGATCTCCCTAAATCTCAAAAGTCTCGACCGACCGAGGGGACAGACTCGAAACGACCGAGCGAGCGCCATAAACGGGCATACGTGACCCGCAGGAGCAGCACAAGGGGTGAGGGGACAAGGCTCCCCTTATCACCCGCCTCCCCTCCCCTCCCCTTACCCCTCATTCCCGCCACCCCTTTCTCCCCTTCTCCCTATACCCCTCCTGCTACCCCCTACCCTCCATCATCTCCCCTCTGCCCCCTCTTTCCGAGGTCCATCCCCTTCCCTTCCTCCTAGCCACCTCCTCCCCTTCTCTCCCCTCCCTCCTTGTCCTGCTCCTCGCCCCTCCATCCTCATCTTCCCCCTCGCCCTCCCCATTCTAATCCCCTCCTTCCTCCCTCCCCTTACCCCTACTCCCCCTCCTCCTAACCTCTCCCTCTTATCCTTATCCCCGCCCCTCCCCCTTCCTCTCCTCCTCCTCCCCCTACCCCCTTCTCCTCCACTCTGTCTGCCCTCCCCTACCCCCCCCCCCCCTCTACCTTTACCTTTCCCTTCCGTGACCCGTCTAATAGCAATAATGAACTCGACCAGATGGGGGTAGAGGAGGGAGGGGGAGGAGGGAGGGACCCGTCAGGGAGGGACAAGTGAGAGGGGGGTGGGGGACATGGGTAATATGACTCCTAAGTAACAATTGCCGTTTCTCTCCCCTCCTCCCCTCCTCTCATCCTCCCCTCCTCCCCTTGACCAACAGGTAGATATAGACTTCGTCATTTGTTCATTCGTGTCTAATTTTGTCTTCTTTTGTTTTTGTTATTAGCATCACCATTATCATTGTCTAATGCGAAGTAATCAAGATCCTAAAACTTTGCAAAAGTTCCAACCATTTTTTTCATGTTTCTCTTCCTTCTTTTGTGGCTTTATAGTTCTCTACTTTACTCGATGTATAAAAAGAGAAAAGAACGCAACTGTGACACTAAGATATCCGAAAGGAGAAGCGTATTGTTTTGGCTGAAGAGGAAACCATGAGTATGGGAATCCTATATACATCACAATTCTTCAACGATTGTATTTTAACGTTGCATTGGCCTTACATGTAGTGTACAATATCTTAAAAATTGTGCTCTGAGCAATATCTTGCAATTCATGTACTGTCCTGCCTCGTACTTTGCCATTCGCATACTCTTTTGCAGATTGCCATTCATTTAATGCACTACATTTTGCTATTCATACACTATATAAGTTCCCCATTCCCTAAACGTACTCCATATTGCCACTCACGCACTACATTAGCGTGTCATTCATCCAACTCAATTTACTCTGCCGTTCGCGAACCAAATCCACCCATTATTCGTATAAACCCGCGTCCCTGTGCCACCAGTGATGACCTGTTACAGCCGGCGAGCGA
>BOPN01000965.1:343303-345803 GCA_017312705.2 Penaeus japonicus
TAATTCTTTAATCCTTTATTATGTGTGCCACTGAGAGGTTGGTGTAGCAGCTGGCGCATTATGGAGGAAGGAAGTAGCGAGATCACAATAGAAATGGCGGTGGGAAAGCCAAGGAGAAATAAGTCAAGAGGTAAACGTTGACGAGGAGATCTCTCCCGTGTTATTGTTCCCTGGTTTTAACGTTCCCTCAAATTCGAATTTGGAAGAGGGACACAATAGTCGAAACGCTGCGTATATTCTCAATGTGGGCTTTGATATTTCATAGATACTCTCTCTTTTCTCGCTTTTCTGCGGATCATCATTTTGTTTTTGTGACAAGTGATTAGGTGCTACAACGGAACAGGTGTTAAATACTAATCAAAGTTATAATGATAATGATGATTAAAGTACTAATAATAATGATTAGGATAATTGTAATGATAATCATAATTGCAATAATAAAAAAGAATAGAAAAAGAAAAGGAAACCATTAAGCAATACAGAAAAATACTCATATTCATGACTTGTTATCAAGCCCCACCCCACCCCAACCACACACACACACACACACACACACACACACTCACACACACACACACACACACACACACACACACACACACACACACACACACACACACACACACACACACACACACACACACACACACACACACTTTCTAATGCATGTACGCCCTACAACTCGTTTCAACCTAAAATTAAATGTGGGGCCCTTTGTAGGTTTTGCGGTGTTGTTCTTTATGAGTAATACGTATGAAATTTTGGCGAAGCATGAAAGAGATGCGTGGGAAGGGATCTTTGAGCATCCATAAACCAAAACTAAAGGTGCTTGTTAGAATGGTTAATGCGCACAATGTTGGAAAGTCTCTTCTCGTATTTTCCTATCTCCCTCTCTCTCTCTATTTATCCATCTCTTTATCTCTCTTTCACTCTCTCTCTCTCACTCTCTCGCTCGCTCTCTCACTTCCTCTCATACTCTCTCTCTCTCTCTTTCTCTCTTTCACTCTCTCTTGCCCTCTCTCTCACTCTCTCTCTTTCTCTATCTCTCTCACCTCTTCTCGCTTTATCTTTTCCCTCTTTCATATTTTCTTACTTAACGTAGAAGTTTTAATTTCAGTATTTCGTTACCAAAGTACGATATAAAATCTATTTTTTCTAGACTCATTTATAAATCAGATAACCATAACAAGAATGAGGGAGAGAGAGAAAAAAAAAGAGCAAATAATAAGTGAGAAAAAAGATGATGAACAGATGGGTAAAGAAAGACGACAACAACGAATCACATTTCCATCCGAGGACAAAGTCTGGCCGCGTGGAATGGAACGCCAGCGCAGAGTCGTTCGCAAAGTTTACGATGGGAAAAAGCGTGTAATGCAGTGTTTGCCTCGCCCCTGCAGCATCGCCGTTCCAGGCATCGTGCCGTTTTATGGTTAGGATGCCATAATCTTCATATTGGGGATACTTAAATCCTCCTATGCCAGCCTTTGTCACTTCCTTTCTAGTCCCTTCGCTCTCTCTCTGTCTCCTGCTACTCAAAAAACTCTCTCTCGCTCTCCCACACTTTTCTAACGCCTCCCCGCTCTCCCCTTTCGTGAGGCTTCGTCAATTACTTTTTAATCGCGATTCTTTCTTCCTTTACTTCCCCCTTCCTCCACTTTAACCCTGCGTTCTAATTCCACCCATCCATCCTCCTCCCACCATCACTCCTCACCTTCACTCTTCCCTCTCTCCTCCTCCCTAACTTCCCGCATCTCCCTTCCACTTCCTCCTTTCCCTGTTTTTCACTCTTCACCCTCTTCCCCCTCCCTTTCCTCCACTCCTGTCTTTCACCTTTTAATCCCTACCACCCATATTCCCTCCTCTACCCGCCCTCTCTTCCCTTCCAACCCCCTCTTTCCCCCTTCTCCTCACCCTCCCTCGCTCCCTCCACTCCACGCCCTGCCGCCCCATCCCTCACCTTCACTCCTTCCCTACAGCCTCCCCTTTTGATCTCGGTCGTAATCACCTTCACCTTGAGTCTCCGAGGCCCCTCTCCGTCGCCTCTGATCCCTCGGCGTCGCTTACTTGCTTTTGATGCGTCCTCTTGGCCCCCTATCCCAGCGAGGGTCTTTGGTTCTTCAGTTTTTTTTTTTTTTTTTTTTTTTTTAGGTGTTTATTTAATTTATCTGTGTAGTTTTATCTCTGCTTGTCTCTATGTTGGCTGCGTATGTCTCTTTGTCTGTCTCTGCGTGCGAGTGTGTGTGTGTGTGTTCCTTTCTCTCTCTGCTTTCTCTCTTTCTATGTGTTCCACCGGTTTCCCTTTTTTCTGTGTATGCTTTATATCTCTTTTTCCTTTCTCTTTCTCTATAATATTTTCTTTCTATTTAGCACCCTGTTTTGTAATCCTTTTCTATGTTGTCTCCATTTCCCTCTCCATCCAATTCTCTTCCTTTGTACTTTTCTTCAAATGTTCATATCTTCTCTACCACTTTCCCGTTACCGTCTTCAGCATCAGCTTCCT
>BOPN01000965.1:368303-369867 GCA_017312705.2 Penaeus japonicus
AGGGAGGGAAGGAGAGAGAGAGAGAAGGAAAGTGTGTATGTATATTTGCGTGTGCGTGTGCGTGTGCGTGTGCGTGTATGTTTACGTGTGTGAGTGCGTGTGTTTGTGTGTGTACGTGTATAACATCGCTGCAGCAGATGATATGGTGAAGCGACGCGTGCACGGGGGGAGAGGGCTGGAGGGCGGACGGAAACACAGCCTGGCACGGTTCCAGCCTCAGGGGCGATGTACTGTGACTAGCATGTAGCGTTACTGTTGTACCGAAAAGGCATTTTAGCGTGCTGGCCCCAGCGCTCCACTTTTGTAACTTCGACTGGTATATAACGTCACTTAATGCATTATTTTTTGTTTTTTTATTCAATTTTGGTGATGATACTAATGGTGACGGCGATCATTTTGGTTGTCATCATTATTGAAATTATTATTATTGAAATCTCCGTTGATATCACGTGATTGTAGCTATATAACCTGCTTTCCATCATTATATTTACTATATCTCATTCATATAATCATATTTACCCTGTTCTTGCAAATTAACTAAACCTGTGACAATTTAGCTATTTAACTACATTCATTCAGAAATAACTATTACAACTATCTAACGAGTTATAATGAGTCAACTACGTAATTACCATATTTTCTATCAACAATTCAAGAAGCAAGAATTATTCAAGAGTTAATATCACGAAAGAGAACATTCTATATCGGTGGCAATTTGCTCTCCGGAAGGTTCATGACTCAAAATCTTGATCCGTTTATCGAGACCGTGATTGACACTTCCATTAATTTTCTTACGTTTTGTCATTATCATCAATAGCCTTTTCTCTCGGCCGGAAGAGATATCTGTTTGTATCATGCGTGGTGGTTGGACGCGAGTTGTGTTAGTATTTAGTGCCGAATTATCCCTATCATCATTATTGCTTTATCATTATTGTCATTTATATGATTTTTTAATAATGTCATCATTATCATTTTTTGCTACTATTATTATCACAATCATTATTGTTATCATCATTACCATTATGATTTTCATCATCATTACCATTATCATTTTCATCATCATTACCATTATGATTTTCATCATCATCACTCATCATTATTATCATTATTATCATCATTACTAATACTACAGCTGGTTTCATTCAGATCTTTATCATAACTATCAGTAGTATTAGTACTATAGTTACTAACATTACAACCATCATCATAATCATCCAACTGCTGGTATGCGAGTGTTGGCTTTTTAGATAATCCATGAACCGATGCCAGCGGCGGGGATCCCCCTAAAGAAGATGCACAGCGGCCGCCTCCAGTAGGTCGGGTGACTCCTGCCCCAACAACACTGCCACTGAACCAGGCTGAAGGCGCACCCGAAGCAATACGACACATAATCCCTTGGAGATAAGAACTTTCTTTCTTCTTTTTCTTTCTTTGTTTCTTTCTTTTTTCTCTCTATTTTTTTGTTTGTTTGTTTATTTTCCTTTTCTTTCTTTTTTTCTCTCTATTTTTTATCCGTTGTGTGATGTACACGGGCAAACGCGTAAGCGTTTATATATATATATAT
>BOPN01000966.1:7500-10000 GCA_017312705.2 Penaeus japonicus
TGTGGGGTTGAAGCGTGGGCTGGAGTTGGAGTGGGGTTGAAGCGTGGACTGAGTTGGAGTGTGGGGTTGAAGCGTGGACTGAGTTGGAGTGTGGGGTTGAAGCGTGGACTGAGTTGGAGTGTGGGGTTGAAGCGTGGGCTGGAGTTGGAGTGGGGTTGAAGCGTGGACTGAGTTGGAGTGTGGGGTTGAAGCGTGGACTGAGTTGGAGTGTGGGGTTGAAGCGTGGGCTGGAGTTGGAGTGGGGTTGAAGCGTGGACTGGAGTTGGAGTGTGGGGTTGAAGCGTGGACTGGAGTTGGAGTGTGGGGTTGAAGCGTGGACTGAGTTGGAGTGTGGGGTTGAAGCGTGGGCTGCAGTTGGAGTGTGGGGTTGAAGCGTGGGCTGCAGTTGGAGTGTGGGGTTGAAGTGAGCTGGAGTTGGAGTGTGGGGTTGAAGCGTGGGCTGCAGTTGGAGTGTGGGGTTGAAGCGTGGGCTGCAGTTGGAGTGTGGGGTTGAAGCGTGGGCTGCAGTTGGAGTGTGGGGTTGAAGTGTGGGCTGCAGTTGGAGTGTGGGGTTGAAGCGTGGGCTGCAGTTGGAGTGTGGGGTTGAAGTGTGGGCTGCAGTTGGAGTGTGGGGTTGAAGCGTGGGCTGCAGTTGGAGTGTGGGGTTGAAGCGTGGGCTGCAGTTGGAGTGTGGGGTTGAAGCGTGGGCTGCAGTTGGAGTGTGGGGTTGAAGTGTGGGCTGCAGTTGGAGTGTGGGGTTGAAGCGTGGGCTGCAGTTGGAGTGTGGGGTTGAAGTGTGGGCTGCAGTTGGAGTGTGGGGTTGAAGTGTGGGCTGCAGTTGGAGTGTGGGGTTGAAGTGTGGGGTTGAAGCGTGGGCTGCAGTTGGAGTGTGGGGTTGAAGCGTGGGCTGCAGTTGGAGTGTGGGGTTGAAGCGTGGGCTGCAGTTGGAGTGTGGGGTTGAAGCGTGGGCTGGAGTTGGAGTGTGGGGTTGAAGTGTGGGCTGCAGTTGGAGTGTGGGGTTGAAGTGTGGCTGGAGTTTGAGTGTGGGGTTGAAGTATGGGCTGCAGTTGGAGTGTGGGGTTGAAGCGTGGGCTGGAGTTGGAGTGTGGGGTTGAAGTGTGGCTGGAATTGGAGTGTAGGGTTGAAGCGTGGGCTGGAGAGTTGGAGTGTGGGGTTGAAGTGTGGGCTGGAGTTGGAGTGTGGGATTGAAATGTGGGCTGGAGTTGGAGTTTGGGGTTGAAGCGTGGGCTGGAGTTGGAGTGTGGGGTTGAAGCGTGGGCTGGAGGTGGAGTGTGAGGTTGAAGCGTGGGCTGGAGTTGGAGTGTGGGGTTGAAATGTGGGCTGGAGTTGGAGTGTGGGGTTGAAGTGTGGGCTGGAGTTGGAGTGTGGGGTTGAAGCGTGGGCTGGAGTTGGAGTGTGGGGTTGAAGCGCGGGCTGGAGTTGGAGTGTGGGGTTGAGGCGTGAGCTGGAATTGGAGTGTGGGGTTGAAGCGCGGGCTGGAGTTGGAGTGTGGGGTTGAGGCGTGGGCTGCAGTTGGAGTGTGGGGTTGAAGCGTGGGCTGGAGTTGGAGTGTGGGGTTGAGGCGTGGGCTGCAGTTGGAGTGTGGGGTTGAAGTGTGGGGTTGAGGCGTGGGCTGGAGTTGGAGTGTGGGGTTGAAGTGTGGGCTGCAGTTGGAGTGTGGGGTTGAAACATGGGCTGGAGTTGGAGTGTGGGGTTGAGGCGTGGGCTGCGTTTGGAGTGTGGGGTTGAAGCGTGGGCTGGAGTTGGAGTGTGGGGTTGAGGCGTGGGCTGCAGTTGGAGTGTGGGGTTGAAGCGTGGACTGGAGTTGCAATGTGGGGTTGAAGCGTGGGCTGGAGTTGCAATGCGGGGTTGAAGCGTAGGCTGGAGTTGGAGTGTGGGGTTGAAGCGTGGGCTGGAGTTGGAGTGTGGGGTTGAAGTGAGCTGGAGTTGGACTATGGGGTTGAAGCGTGGGCGGGAGTTGGTGTGTGGAGTTGAAGCGTGGGCTGGAGTTGGAGTGTGGGGTTGAAGTGAGCTGGAGTTGGAGTGTGGGGTTGAAGCGTGGGCGGGAGTTGGTGTGTGGGGTTGAAGCGTGGGCTGGAGTTGGAGTGTGGGGTTGAAGTGAGCTGGAGTTGGAGTGTGGGGTTGAAGTGTGGGCGGGAGTTGGTGTGTGTGGTTGAAGTGAGCTGGAGTTGGAGTGTGGGGTTGAAGCGTGGGCGGGAGTTGGTGTGTGGGGTTGAAGTGAGCTGGAGTTGGAGTGTGGGGTTGAAGCGTGGGCTGGAGTTGCAGTGTGGTGTTGAAGTGAGCTGGAGTTGGAGTGTGGGGTTGAAGCGTGGGCTGGAGTTGGAGTGTGGGGTTGAAGCGTGGGCTGGGTTGGGTATTGGGGTTGAAGCGTGGGCTGGAGTTGGAGTGTGGGGTTGAAGCGTGGGCTGGAGTTGGAGTGTGGGGTTGAAGCGTGGGCTGGAGTTGGAGTGTGGGGTTGAAGCGTGGGCTGGAGGTGGAGTGTGGGGTTGAAGTGAGCTGG
>BOPN01000966.1:17500-22500 GCA_017312705.2 Penaeus japonicus
TCTTTCCCTCCCTCTCTCCCTTTTCCTTTCCCTCTCCCTCTCCCTACCCCTCACTCCCTCTCTCCCGTTCCCTCATTCCTTCTCTCCATTACCTCTCTCTCTCCCTCTCCCTCTCTCTCTCTCTTCCTTTTTCCTCCTCTATTTCCTTCTCTCCTCTCTTCAATTCCCTCCCTCTTTCTCTCTTTCTTCTAAAAGAAAGAAAGAAAGAAAGAAAAAAACAGTAAAGAAATATTGGGGCAAACAGAACTCAAAAGCAACATGACCTTCATCAATAATTTTCAAAAGTTTCCGAAAGAGAAAGAAGAAGGAAAGAAATAAAGAAGGAAAAAAGAGGGAGAGGAAATGAAGAAAAAAAAAACAACAACCCCTCTGACGTAAGCAATGACGTCACTGCCTTTCGCCGCAGCGTGGGGTGGGATGGGGAGGGGCTGGGGTGGGGTGGGATGGGGAGGGGCTGGGGTGGGGTGGGGAGGAAGAGGGGCATGAAGAGCGAGTGTGGGGTGGGGTGGGGTGGGGTGGGGTGGGGGGGAGAGGGGTATGAAGGGCGGATGCGTGTAGGGGGACGTGGGGGGGGGGGGGTCTGTAAGAGAAATTGGTGAAACTTTTTTATTTCTTTCCATTTGCAAGGAGGGTTTGGGAGGAGGAGGGGGGGGGGTAGTATGGAGGGAGGATGAGGAGAGAATGAGGAAGGGAAAGTATGAAAGGAGAAGGAAGGGAGAGGAAGCGATGAGGAGGAGGAGAGGAGGTGGAATGGAGAGGAGGAAGAAGGGAAAATATGGAGGGAGGAGGAGGAAGGGAGAGGTGGTGGAATGAAAAGGAGGAGTAGAGGAGAAGGAATGGTGAAGAAGATGAGAAGAGGGGGAACGGAGAGGAGGGAGGGAGGGAGGGAGGGAGAGAGGGAATGGAGATGGGGGAGAGGGAGGAAGAGATGGAGGAAAAATGTGAGGGGGAGGAGTAGGGAAGGAAAAGGAGAAATTATGAGGGGAGGGGGGGGGGTGAGAAAGGAGGGAAGGAAGCGAGAGAGGGGGAAGAAGGAGGGAAGTGGGAGGGAATGAAGAAATAGGCGAGCGAGGGGAAGCGAAAACGACGGAGGAGGGGGAAGAGAGGATTGGGAAAGGGAAAAAGGGGAAAGGAGGAGAGGGGAAAGGGGGACAAGGGAAAAGAGGAGAAAAAGATGGGCGTGAGGAGGGGGAGGAGAGGGGGAAAATTAAAAAGAGGAAAGGAGGAGAGGGAAAAAGGGGACAAGGGAAAGGAGGATAGAAAGATGGGCGTGAGGAGGGGGAGGAGAGGGGAAAGTTAAAAAGGGGAAAGGAGGAGAGGGAAAAGGGGTGAAAAGGGAAAGGAGGAGATAAAGATGGGCGTGAGGAGAGGGAGGAGAGGGGAAGGTTAAAAAGGGGAAAGGAGGAGAGGGAAAAGGGGTGACAAGGGAAAGGAGGAGAGAAAGATGGGCGTGAGGAGGGGGAGGAGAGGGGAAAGGGAAAAGGAGAAGGGGGTGGTAAAAGGGGAACACACTTAGGACTGCTTGTTATAACGAGGGGAAGCGCAGACAAAGAAATCAGACAGAGACGAGGAAGGACGGAAAATTGTGTGCATGTGTGCGTGCGTACGTGTGGTTATCTTTATGTGTGTGTGTTTACTTGTGTTTGCTTTTGTGTATTTTTAAAATGTATATTGTGCGTCTTTGTGTATGTGTGTGCATGTGTGTGTGTGTGTTTGTTTGTGTTTGTGAATCTATCTATCAATATATTTACATATTTATGCAAATTAAGTACGCGGAATCTATACATATGTATGTTTGCTTGGTATGGCTAGTTAGGAGCCATAAAACACCTATATATCTCAATCATCACTAGATATAATCAAGAAAAAACTCAAGATTTTACATACTTTGCACAATTAGGGCAAGTTGATAGGATATATAAAAAAACATAACCTATGAGAGATAGATATATAGATAAATAGATAGATGGAGAGTGAGTGAGTGAGTGAGTGAGTGAGTGAGTGAGTGAGTGAGTGAGAGAGAGAGAGAGAGAGAGAGAGAGAGAAAGAGAGAAAGGAAGAGAGAGAGAAAGGAAGAGAAAGAGAAAGGAAGAGAAAGAGAAAGAGAAAGGAAGAGAAAGAGAAAGAGAAACAGAAATAGAAAGAAAGAAAAAGAGAAAGAAAGAGAAAGAGAGAGACAAAAAGTCAGACACAAAATTCATATATAGCGTGCCATGCAAGCAGAACAAGAGCAGCCTCCGTGACGTGCTGATCCCAGAGCCTCTGCCTCTGCCCTTTCCCTTCCTGAAAGCACGGTTCAAATGTTGTGCTTCCCTGAAAGCACGGTGTCGTGTCAGTAGCACAGAAGTCAAAGTGTATTACCTTCTTGATAATCTCCTTAGACTCACGCATGAACACACACACATGCACGCAAACACACACTCACACACAGGGAGAGAGAAGGAGAGAGGGAGAAAGGGAGGTAAGGAGGTAGGGAAGGAGGTAGGGAGGTAGGGAGGGAGGGAGGGAGGGAGGGAGGGAGAGAGCGAGGGAGGGAGGGAGCGAGAGAGACAGAGAGCGAGAGAGAGAGAGAGAGAGAGAGAGAGAGAGAGAGAGAGAGAGAGAGAGAGAGAGAGAGAGAGAGAGAGAGAGAGAGAGAGGGTGGGGAAGAAAGAAAGAAAGTAAGAAAGAGGGAGAGAGAGGGGGGATAGAGGGAGGGAGGGAGGGAGAGAGAGAGGGAGAAAGGGAGAAAGGGAGAAAGAGAGAGAGAGAGAGAGAGAGAGAGAGAGAGAGAGAGAGAGAGAGAGAGAGAGAGAGAGAGAGAGAGAGAGAGAGAGAGAGAGAGAGAGAGAGAGAGAGAGAGAGAGAGAGAGAGAGAGAGAGAGAGAAAGAGAGAGAGAGAGAGAGAGAGATAGAAATAAAGTAAGAAAGAGAGGAGAGAAAGATAGGAAGAGGTAGAGAGAGAAACATATAAAGAGACAGAGACAGATAGATAGAGAGAGGGGAAGGGAGGGAGGGAGGGAGGGAGAAAGAGGGAGAGAGGGAAAGAGAAAGAGAGAGAGAAAGAAAGACAGAAAGAAAGAGAAAGAGAGAGAAAGAAAGTGAAAAAGAAAAGAAAGAAAGAGAAAGAGAGAGAGAAAGATATCAAGAGCGAAAGCAAGAAAGAGAGAAACAGGAAAAAAAAGAAAGCGAGAAAAAGAGAGAAAGAGAAAGAGACATAGAGACATAGACAGTGCGAGAAAGGACTGACCTGCTTCCACCTTCATCATCACGGAGTTTGTGTTTAATTGACATCTCACAGGGATTCCTCTTGTGTGTCTCATTCAGGGACCGAGAAATTCGTGATGCTTCTGTGAGGCTGTGTGTCACTCGCACTCGCTAATACAGATCTGACGAAAGGTTTTTGGCGCTTCTGATGTCGAAATGTGGACGGATTATGCACCAGGGCGGCCATTTTTTTTCAGAGTGGGTAAAAAGTCGCTATGTTTTGGTCTAGAGTCGCTTAATATTAGTTGAAATTCGATGAATAGAGTGAAAAGGGAGGTGAATATTAGCTGAAAGTCGTTAAATAACGAGTGAAGAGAGCTGAAAAAGTGAATATTAGCTGAAAGTCACTAATCAAAGTGATAAAGGTAAATCCTAGCTGAAAGTCGCTAAATAAAGTGTAAAGAGAAAGTGACCGGATGAATATAGCTGAAATTTACTAAATAAAGTGAAAAAGGGGATTATCAATTAAAAGTCACTAAAAAATTGGAAAGAGATGAAAAAAGTCTCAAGTTGAATAATAGCAAAAATCCGCTAAATGGAGTGCAAAGGGAAGTGAATATTAGGTGAAATTCGCTGAGAAAGTGGTCAGGTGAATACTAGCAGAAATTCGCAAAATAAAGTGTTAAGGTAAGTGAATATCAGCTGCTATAAAGTAGCGAGGGAGCTGAAAGAGGAGCCAAGTGAATATTACCCGAAAATCGCTAATCAAAGTGGGAAAAGACGCTGAAATAGTGAACAAAATCCACAAAATTAATAGACTAGTACACATAACAACTCCCAAGGTGCCCAAAAACCGCTAACTCGCTATATGCTAAAAATAATAACAGAGATACGAGGTAGAACTCTCTCGTACAATGTATTCACAAACGTTTTCAAACACAAAGAAGCGTATTTAGTCCTGACCGCAATAAATGTGTATCTATTTTGAGTTTATGTAGGGCATTTTGTTTTATTTGACTATTTCCAGGATGGTTTGCTTTATCTTTTTGAGTTAGTTTGTTTACCTTTAGAAGAGCTTTTTGATTCGCGGTTTTTGTCGTAAAATAAATTGTAAGACAAAGGTTCATGTATTTATTATTATTACTTTTTTTTCAGACGACTAATTTTTATAATATTCATAAACATTTTGAGACGAAGACCTATGTAGTTGGAATAATACAACATCTGTTTCTAATAACCAAACATTTATCTAGAATCGTCTGAGTCTCTGGTCATGGGTATAGCCATATTTAACCATTAATATGATTCATTCCACGGTTACGTTAAGATCACGGCAAAGAAGAACAATTTTACCGGAAAATCTGATAATAAAACGAAATTATATCCGACTCATTTCACGTCATTCTAAAATCATATTTTGGTCAACCTAATTATCGTAGTCCTACCTAGTAATCTCAGAGAATATCGTAACGTTTTCTATGACAACAATTACCTCAATAGGCACATAATTCAAACTTAATTTGTAAAACTAATAATCAGCATCTTAATGTCAAAACCTTTGTAATTTACACCTATAAAAGATCCTATTGAAACAGACCAGCCACATCTGTAACTCATAAGATATCAAATAGTTTTATAGTCATTATGTAATCAAAACAGACCACAAGATGCATATTACAGCTATAATGACAATCTTACAAGAAATAAAGAAAAAGATAAAAAAAAAGAAATGCTGAACAAGAGGGCAGCATAAGTAACATTAAACAAACACGTAAAAATATTCAAAACTAACATTGATTATAGAGAATTAACTG
>BOPN01000966.1:27500-30000 GCA_017312705.2 Penaeus japonicus
AGAGAGAGAGAGAGAGAGAGAGAGAGAGAGAGAGAGAGAGAGAGAGAGAGAGAGATGTTGAGTGAGGGAGGGAGGGAAAGAAAGAGATGGGCAGAAGGGGGAGCGAGGGAGGAAGAGAGAGAGAGATGGGGAGGGAAAGAGGGAGAAGGGGGAGAGAGAGGGAGAGAGAGGGAGAGAGAGGGAGAGAGAGAGAGAGAGAGAGAGAGAGAGAGAGAGAGAGAGAGAGAAATAATTATATGTATATTCATACACATACTAACATTAACATTAGCTAGGAGGAAGAGAAAGAGGACAAAAGGAGGAGAAAGAAGAGTAAGAGGAGAAGAGGGAGAAGAGAGAGAATAGGGAGAAGAGGGAAAGAAGAGGTAAGTGGAGTCGATATTGGTATTTCCTTCAGATCAAAGTATGTCCTTCTCCCCTCCTCCCATTCCCTTCCCCCCTCCTTGACCCTCCTACCCCCCTCCCCCTCTCTCTCCCACTTCTTCCTCTCCCTCTCCCTTTCCTCCTTCTCCCACTTCCTCTCCCTCTCCCTTTCCTCCTTTTCCCTCTTCCTCCAACTTCCTCCACTATCCCTTTTCATTGGAAGAGGGTAGGGAGGGAGGGCATTGATGGAGGAGGTAGAAGGAGGGAGTATCAGGCAAAGGGGAGAAAGGTTGATGGGGGAAGGGGAGAGGGGAGGGGGAAGGGGATGTCAATGAAGGAGGGAGAGAGAGAGAGAGCGAGAGTTAGCAAGTGGGAAAGGGAGAGACAGATAAGGGATAAGAGAGATAGATAGAGAGAGAGAGAGATAAGAGAGAGAGAAGAGAGATAGAAGAAAGAGAGTAGAGAGAGAAAGAAAAGAAGAGAGAAGAGAGAGAGAAGTCACAGAGAAGAGAGACAGAGTGAGAGAGAGGAGAGACAGAGAAGAGAAGAGAAGAGAGAGAGAGAGTGTTAGAGAGTTAGCAATTGGGAAAGGGAGAGAGGGAACGGGGAAGAAATAAAGGGTGAGGGAGCGAGAGGGAACGAGGGGTAGGAAGAGAAGTAGAAAGGGGGGAGGGGAGGAGGGGCACGAGGATCCGTAATCCAGTTTTGGATAAATCGAAGACGTAAAACAAAAGACTCCCGCGCTGCGAACAACACCAGTGACGGGAACAAAACACATGGGGAAGGGAAGGTGAAAGAGGGAATGAGTGATTATGCTGAGAGGGAGAGGGGGGGAGGGAGGGAGAGAGAAAGATAGATAGGTAGATAGAGAGAGAGAGAAAGATAGATAGAGAGAAAAAAAAATAGAGAGAGAGAATGAAAAAGAGAACAAGCAACATAAGAAAGATTTCCATATCTACTAATTCTACACAAAGGACGTTGTGCATTTTCTGAATTTCCCGTTCCGTAGATTGTCATAAATGTATAGTAATGGATGTATAATAATAAATGTATATTTAAGAATGTATAATAATAAATGTATATCAAAGAATATATAATAATAAATGTATATTTCATGATGCATAATAATAAATGTATATCAAAGAATATATCATAATAAATTTATATTAAATGATGTATAATAATAAATGTATATTCAATGATGTATAATAATAAATGTATAGTAAACGATGTACAATAATAAATATATAGCAAGGGATGTATAATAATAAAGGATGAATAACAATAAGTGCATAAAAAATTAGTGTGTATCAGCAAAGTATATCAATATACATGACAAATGTATAATGATATTCAATAGTAGTCAGACTATTGGTGCAAGCCATACTGGGTAATATAACAATGTATAATGTGTCACGGTAAGTAATAACGAGTATATGTCAATCTGCAATTAACACACCACGATAACAAATTATAACAAGCGAAGAACACCAAAGGATAAAGTAAGATAACAAATCATAACAAGTGAAGAACGCCGAAGGATGAAATAAGATAACAAATCATAATAAGAACACCGAAGGATAAAACAAGATAACAAATCATAACAAGCGAAGAACACCAAAGGATAAAACAAGATAACAAACCATAACAAACGAAGAACACCAAAGAATAAAACAAGATAACAAATCTTAACAAACGAAGAACACCAAAGAATAAAACAAGATAACAAATCATAACAAACGAAGAACACCGAAGGATAAACCAAGATAACAACAACAACAACAAAAAACAAGCGAAAAACATTAGAACAAAGATAAGCTCATAATAATAATTTATTATAAACGTTAAGAAGGGCCGGATTACCGTGGCTTACTTTACGGGGAAGGTTGACGTGTATCACTTAGGTTAACCTTTTCAAATTTTAACTCATTTACGGGGTCATTCCAGAGAAGGGTTGTGTGGGTTGGGGGAGAGAGAGGGGGAGAGGGAGAGAGAGGGAGGGAGGGAGAGAGGGATATATAGAGAGAGAAAGAGGGGGAGAGAGAAAGAGAGAGGATGGATGGAGAGAGGGATATATATAGAGAGAAAGAGGGAGAGGAAGAGAGAGAGAGGATGGATGGAGAGAGGCAAATAGAGA
>BOPN01000966.1:35000-45305 GCA_017312705.2 Penaeus japonicus
CTGCTGATGCAATGACAGTTATGCAATCTGTATGGGAGAAAGCGTGTCGGTGGAGCAGAAGCACAGCTGTCCTTTCCCTTCGCCTTAGGCAGATGCTGCACCCAAGTTCGGGAGGAACATCAAGTGCAAAAGCCACGTTGCTGTCAGGGCCTGATGCTCAATTCTCGCTTCTCGCCATGCTCGGTCCAGGAGCGGTGGAAATGCCGCCTGTCCCGTTGAAGGGTGACACATATACTGCTAAGTTGAGACTAAACTCGACTCATGTCTAAATGTGAACGGTTCTTTTCTCCGCGTAGAGCAGACATATAATAAGCTCAGATCAGATGATTAAGCGTAGGAGATATGCTGTATCTCTGTAGGAAGTATATCATTACTCTAAAATCAAAGCAGATGTGCCCAGTCGGGTACTTAGTTTTTGTGTAGGAAAAATGTGCTGGATACAATTTTTTTTTTTTTTTGTAGGAAATATGACCACCTAAGTGTAGGGTTTGTGGCAGTACTCCAATTGTTGTAGGTTTGTAGAAGTGACTACGCCCTTACACACCGTTTGCCAAGAAGAGGAACTGCCCCTCATTCCGGGTGATACTTCAACGTCCTCAGCTGTAGAAGGTTCTGATCTCAAGAGAACCGCTGTGTGAGACCTATCACAGTGCCAACGAACTGGACCAATATATCCGGGTTAAGAAAGGGATATGTCTGGATATGTCAAAAGGCTGTGTCAAATTGAAGACTACTCAGTCAGTGAAGGAAGTTCTTTCTTTGAAGTTCTTTCTTTGAAGTTCTTTTCTTTGAAGGAAGTGCCTTCTTTGAACACTCAAAGATAACCCTCCGGCATTGGATCCACAGAATGTTCCTCTGGTCAGTGAAAGCCTCAACTATGACTGGCGTGTCACAGGTTTCCTTGATAGACCGTTACGCCCATCACCGACATATCTCATACGAGGAACTTCGAGAAGAATCTTGTGATGCTTGGTAGTCGAGGCCATGTCATTCGCAATGATGAATCATGCTTGTGGAGAGATGACTTTGCCAAGAACTCCTTCGAGACTGAAGCACACGGACATAAAGTCTAAAATTGGATATTAGGCTAATGGCTGCTATGTACGATATATGCCTGTATGCTTGCGTTTCGTTTAAGTAGCGAAGAAAAAAAAATATGCAAGCTATTTTTCAAGCATACTTTCAATAAGCTGCTCCTCTCGTACTGTAGGATCACACTACACAGATCAATGAAAGCAGAGCACTGCCAAATAGACTCAATTAAAGCACGAGAGATCTAGTCTGGATCAATTTAAGCACGGTACACTCAGAAGGGTATGCTGTTCTTAAATTATTCATTATAACAGTAATAACAATAATGATAACAAAGATAATAGTAATAAGAATAATAACAATAGTAATAAGAATAATAACAATAGTAATAAGAATAATAACAATAGTAATAATGGTACTGATAAGAATAATACTAATAAAAAAATAATGATGATAGAAATAATAATGATGATAATAATTATGATACTAATAATGATCATAATACCAAGAATGATAACGATAACAATAATGATTAATATCATCATCACTATAGTATTAATATTAGTGACAAAAATGAAAAATAATAATGATAATGATAATGATAATAATAATAATCATAACAATAATAATAATGACAACGATAACGATGATGATAATTATAATAATAGTAATAAGTAACAGTAATAATGATAATAAATAAAGGAAAATGGAGGTTAAAAAGAGGGGAAAAAAGGAATGTAGAAAGGGAGGAAGGGAGAGGAGAAAAAAGATAGGGAGGGGAAGGGAAATAAAAAAGGGGGGAAGGGGAGACGGGGAGGCGGGGACGAGTGTTGGTGGGGGGAGGGAGGGAGAAGAAGCAGGGAAGGTAAGAGAGAGGAAGGGAGGTGGGTGGGTGGGGGAGGGAAGGGAAGGAGAGAGGAGGGGGATGGATGGGAAGGGGGAGGGAGGGAGAAGAAGCAGGGAAGGTAAGAGAAAGGAAGGGGGTAGGTGGGGGTGGGAAGGGAAGGAGAGAGGAGGGGGATGGATGGGAAGGGGGAGGGAGGGAGAAGAAGCAGGGAAGGTAAGAGAGAAGAAGGGGTGGATGGGAAGGGGGTGGGGGAGGGAAGGGGGAAGGGTGTGGGGGAGGGAAGGGAAGGAGAGAGGAGGGGGATGGATGGGAAGGGGGTGGCGGAGGGAAGGGAAGGAGAGAGGAAAAAATAGGGGAACGGAAGAGGGGGGAGAGAGAGAGAGAGAGAGAAGAGCAAAGAAGGGAGGGAAAAAGAGGAGAACGGAAGGGAGGGGAGGATATCGGGGGGAAGATGAGGGGAGGGGAGGGGAGGAGAAGGGAGAGGAAGGGGAGGGGGAGGGGAAAGGAAGGGGGGAGGGGAAAGTAAACACCATCAGCGTAAATGGTTAACATGTTTAAACATTAGGGCGAGGCTGGAGAGGGGTGAGGGGGGGATAGATAGGCGAAAGAGGGGACAAGGGGATTGAAGGGGAGGAGGAGGGGAAAAGGGGGAGAGAGACAGGAAGGGGGGGGTGAACGGTGTCGATAACCCCTCTAAGACACAGATAAGAGTCTAGATAAGACCACGAGAGGAAGATAACACCGAGATACGGATAGAACGGTAGGAAAAGGTGCGAGGAAATAAACGGGAATAAAGGAAAGAAAGAGGAAGAGAGAAAAAGGGAATAGAAGGAGAGAAAGAGGATTAGGGGAAGAGTAATAGAGAAAGAGATAAAGAGAACAAGAGAGAGAGAGAGAGAGAGAGAGAGAGAGAGAGAGAGAGAGAGAGAGAGAGAGAGAGAGAGAGAGAGAGAGAGAGAGAGAGAGAGAGAGAGAGAGAGAGAGAGAAAGAGAGATAAAAAAAGAGAAAGAGAAAGAGAAAGAAAAAAGAGATAGAGAAAGAGAAAGAGAAAGAGAGAAAGAAAGAGAGAGAGAAAAAAAGAAAAAGGAGAAAGAGAAAGAGAGAGAAAAAAGAAAGAAGAAAAAGGAGAAAGAGAAAGAGAAAGAGAGAAACGAAAATATAATGATCCTCTGCTTCATCTTTCTTCCTAACTAATACCAATTATACCATCCTGAATACCTGACAGAGACCCAATGCCAGGTAAGCTGCCGTAAGGGGGGGGGGGATGAGGGTGGTGAGGAGGGAGAGGGGAATGAGATGAGGGGATGAGGGTGGTGAGGGAGGAGAGGGGAATGAGGGGGGTGAGATGGGGGAGGGGAGAGAGGAAGGTAAAAGTGATGAGGAAGGAGAGGATGAGGAGGGTGATGGTGGGCAGGGGGACAGAGGGTACTGGAGATGAGGGGGAAGAAGGAAATGAGGATAAGAGGGTGAGGAGGGATGAGGGGATAAGGATAAGGGGGTGAGGGGGATGAGGAAGATCAGGGGGGAAGGGGAATGAGGGAGAGAGGGAGGAGAGGGGAAAGGGTGGGGGGATAAAGATGAGGAGAGGGGAATTAATGGAATAATGATGAGGAGAATGAGAGGGGTGAGGAAGGAGGAGAGGGGGGATGGGGAGGGGAGAAGACCTGCGTGAAGGTAGGAGGGAGAGGGAAGGGGGGAGAGATCAAGCATGCAGAGAGTGTCAACAATGCTAGAAGTGCCAAACTCCCCCCTGGCTTCCCCACTTTCACCCTACCCCCCCCCACCCCCACATCTCCTCACATTTCTTGTCCCCTTGCCTCTCCCCCCTCCCTCATCACCTTCGTGTCCCCCTCACCCCTGTTTTTCCCCCTCCTCCCCCCTCCTTCTTCATCCATACTTCTCAATTCTCGAAGCTTCCGCCCTTTCCCCTCCTTCCTGGCATCCCCCCCCCCCTTCTCCTCCTTCCTGGCATCCCCACCCCCTTTCCCCTCCTTCCTGACCCCCCCCCCCCTTTCTCCTCCTTCCTGACACTCCTCCCCCTTTCCCCTCCTTCCTGACCCCCCCTTTCCCCTCCTTCCTGGCATCCCCCCCCCCCTTCTCCTCCTTCCTGGCATCCCCCCCCCCTTTCCCCTCCTTCCTGACCCCCCCCCCTTTCTCCTCCTTCCTGACACTCCTCCCCCCCTTTCTCCTCCTTCCTGGCATCCCCCCCCCCCTCCTTCGATTCTTCTGTGCCTGAGGTTCGAGGTAAAAATAGAATCACGATGACAATAATGGATGTCTTTCCTAAAATAAAACTGACATTATATAAGACCTGAACTTCACTATTTCTCTTTTTTTTTCTCTCTCTCACTCCTTCTCAATCTCTGCTCCTTCCCTCCCTCCCTCCCTCACTCTCTGTCTTTCTCCCTCCTCTCTCTCTCTCATTCTCGCTGTATTTTTTTTCTTAATCTCTTTCTCTCTCCCCTCATTCTCGCTGTATCTTTCTCAGTCTCCCCCCCCCCCCCTCTTCTCTCTCATTCTCGCTGAATCTTTCTTTCAATCTCATTCTCTTTCTTTCTCTCTTTCACTCTCACTCTCTGCCCCCTCCCTCCCTCCCCCCCTCCCTCCCTCTCTCTCTCTCTCTCTCTCTCTCTCTCTCCTTCTCTCGCTCACTCGCTCTCTTCGTCTCTCTATCTATTTCCGATATTCCAGGTTTGGGGAGAGGGCGACCGAGGGAGAGGGTAGGGGGTAGGGAGGGAACGGGGGAAAGGAAGGGACGGGGGGGAGGGAAGGGGGAGGGACTAGAGATTTGGGAGTTCAAGGTCATCTATTTGTGTACTTGTGTGTGCGTGCGCGGGTACATGAGCGTGCCTGTGTGTGTGTGTGATGTGTGTGGGTGTGTGTTTCTTTGTTTGTGTGTACGTGTGATTGTTTGAGTGTGTGTCTGTGTGATCTACCTTATGTGGAACTGTATATTCATATGTGCGTTGTGTTTTTGCCTCATGTGGATATCCCTGTATGTCTCCCTGTATGTGTTAGTCTGTTCCTGCATTTGTACTTGCAATAGCACCTTTATATGTGGGATAGTTCCCTCCCTCCAGCCACTAGCCACTTATCTTCACTAACTACAAACAACCACTCAACCACCATCCACCACTCAACACTACTAAATGCTCATCACCAAGAACCACTCGCCATCACTAACTAACCTTTCACTCACTTGTCCCAGCTATTCACCACTACCAAACCCTCACCACTACCAACTACTCACCACCACTAAATATTCACCACCACTTCTCATTCACCACGACCAACCACTCACCACTACTCCCGCACCACCACTAGCTACTCACCACCACCAACCACACACCACTACTTCTCCCTCACCACCACCAACCACACACCACTACTTCTCCCTCACCACCACCAACCATTCATCACTACTTCTCCCTCGCCACTACCAACCACTCACTAATCCTTCCTATGTAGAATCGAACCTTTAAAATAACAAAGGTCGGAGTACAAGAAACCTAAGTAAGGGAGTTATGCGGTGTTCCTGTTCAGTTCGAGTTTAGGAGTTCTTTAATTTTTTTATTCTGTTTGTCTGTCTGTCTGTCTGTCTGTCTGTCAGTCTCCCTCCTTCCCACCCAATCCTTTCACCCTTAATCTTGCCCTCCTTTCCTCCCTCCCTCTTGCCCTACCACCCACCCTCCCTCCCTCTCCTCTTTCCTCTTGCTCCTCTCCTCTTCCCTCCTTCACATCCTCCCTCCCTATCTCTTGCTCCTCTCCCCTTCCCTCCTTCACATCCTTCCCTCCCTCCCTTCCACCCACCCACCCACTTACCCACCCTCCCTCTCGCCCTCTAATCAACTACTTTCCCAATAAGGCTGATCTAATCTGGACCAGCTAATAGAAAAAAAAAATCCAGTGATAATGGTACTGCTTAATGAAATAGAAGTTCAATGATTTAACGGTTTTAACGGTTTTAACGGATTTAACGTTCGATCGCGAATAGTCTCTCATTTTTTCTTAGGCACGATCAATGATTGTAATTACGTTTTCCTAAAAAAAACTAATGAATGAAATTGAAAATGAGGGGAAAAATATATTGGCAATCATTCTTGTTTTCTCTGTCTTTATCTTTCTCACTCTGCTATATATATATATTTTAAGGTATTTTGCTTTAGCATCATACTCTCTGCTCTCTCTCTCTCCTTCTATCTTTTCCCTTTCTCTGCCTTTCCATTGTTTTTTCTCTTTCTATTCCTATTTCTCTCTATCCCTTTCTCTCACTTTCATTCCCTCCATCTCTCTCTCTCTCATTCTCTCCCTCTTTTTCTCTTACCACATTTTCTCTCTATTCTTTCTCTCTCTCATATCGGCCTATACATTTATCTCTCCTCTCTGCACATCTAACCTAATTGATAATCTATCTATCATCCTCTCTACCGCCTCTGTATCTCTCCGCAATATATATCATGAACTATCTTGTTTATGTGTGTGTGTGAGAGAGAGAGAGAGAGAGAGAGTGTGTGTGTGTGTGTGTGTGTGAGAGAGAGAGAGAGAGAGAGAGAGAGAGAGAGAGAGAGAGAGAGAGAGAGAGAGAGAGTGTGTGTGTGTGTGTGTGTGTGTGTGTGTGTGTGTGTGTGTGTGTGTGTGTGTGTGTGCTTGTGTGTGTGTGTGTGTGTGTGTGTGTGTGTGTGTGTGTGTGTGTGTGTGTGTGTGTGTGAGAGAGAGAGAGAGAGAGAGAGAGAGAGAGAGAGAGAGAGAGAGAGAGCACTCAGGGAAAACATTCCTTGCAATACCAGGTGCCAATAGCCAGCAGGGACGACATGTAGTACTGGGAGACACTTCGCTACTCCGTTTTAAAGGTGAACTGACCGAGGCTGTCACCGATCACGTTTTTTTTTTTATTATTATAATTTTCTCTCTCTCTCTTTCTGTCTTTCTTTCTATATCTGTCTTTTTTTTCTTTCTCTCTCTCTCTTTCTTTATAGCTCTCTCTCTCTCTGATAGACAGATATCGAGAGAGAAAGAGAAAGAAAGAGAGAGAGAGAAACGACGAGACAGACATCCAAACAAACATCAACATAGCCAGACAGACAGACAAACAACGAAACATACAGACAGACACCGATAAAACGAAAGAGAGAAAGAACACAGAGATGGAGAGACAAGCAGTTAAAAGGAGATGTGTTAACGACAGCCAATCTCCTCCGACTATAATCCTTCTCCTCATCACTTTAAATGGAGGAATATCTAGAGTTCTGTCATAGGCGGAAGTCTTGATGTGAATTAATATCGTTTAATGGTATTACTATAATTCTTTATTACTATTATTCTTGCTTATTCTTATTTTTTTGTTATCGTTATTTCCTTATTGTTATCTTTGTTAGCATTTTTTTCTCATTTTATTATTTATATATTTTTTTGGTTATTATTGTCATAACCAAATTATTCAAATTCTTTTTTTACCATTATTCATTATTCATTTCTCTTATCATAAGTCCTCCTTATCCTAATCATTATCATGATTGTTCCTCCTTATTCATATATTCAGTGTTCCTAAATTTATGCAGTTATTATATGTGTATAAGTGTACTTCGCTGCACGTGTGTATATGTGTGTAGGACGCTTGAGTGTGCGTATATGTATGTGTATCAGAATTTTTAATAAGGTGGGATGGAAAAAATAAATGTTACTTAGTGTAATATTGCTTAAAGCAATGTTCCTCAAAGAAATGATGTTTATAGCATTGTTGATTAGAGAAATGTCCAAAGTAATGCTATTATAAGAAATGTTGCCAAGAGATACTTGGAGATTTGACCGTTACTATTTAAACTAATTTTTTCTCTTTCTTTCTTATCGTCTCAAGAAAGAAAAACAAATCGTAGAATGATTAAATATCATAAAAAGAACGAACCCACAAACAAACCCACACACAAAAAAACAAGAACATTTCTATAACCTTCATCAACTAGAAAGAAAAATCAAAATTAAAACCCAACAGATGCGTTTGTACATAAATGCCACGCCTTCTGTCAGACGATATTTCACGATACTGATAAGAATTGGAAACTGAACGATAACTGGAGAGTGAACGACAGAGTAATTGGAAGAGTTGTACAGTTGGGTGCAGAATAAGGGTTATATAGTTATAGATGTGATAAGAGTTGTATAATAAATGATATGATGAGAGTTGTATGATTAAGGATAAGAATTGTATAGTTAATAATACGATAAGAGTTGTATGGTTGATATTAAGAGTTGTATATTTAAGATATGGTACGAGTTGTATAGTTGTATAGAATTGTGTAGTTAAGTACAATGTTATAGTTATGTAGTTAAGTACAATGTTATAGTTATGTAGTTAAGTACAATATAAGAGATACACATTTAAGGACAGACGACACAGTAAGAGATATAGGGTGGCACACATACAGTTATCAACAGACAGAGGAAGCAGTATAATTAAGAGCAGAACAAGAGTCGTAATTACAGAAGGCACAATAAGAAGTGAACAAAGAAGAACAGAGTGAGCGTAGTATAGTTGAGTAAGAGTTAGACAACTATCGACCTCCAAGAGCAGCGTAAGATCGGTGCGGTCAAGGAAAGAATAATCTTTACCCATCTAAGTAAAGAAAATAGAAAGTCAAACACACAATAACAGTGGTATAGACAAGAACAAAGTAAGTACTACAATTTAGCACATAACAAGAGATGTACAGCTAAGAGAACAGAGCTAAAGCATTAAGAGTACAAACTAAGAGTTATCCAGTCAAGAACATACTAAGAGTAGAAGTTGTAGTCAAGGAAGAAAAAAAAAAAAAAAAAAAAAAAAAGTTGTGCAGTTAAGGTCCAGAATAACAGTTGCATAGCACAAACAGCAACAAACTAAGAGTTATCCAGTCAAGAACAAACAAAGACTTATCCAGTCGAGGACATACTAAGAGTTGTCCCATTCAGGGCAGAAATGTAAATCCTCTCAAACCATAGGACAATGCCAGAGCTGAGAAAAGAGAGAGTGGACACACGGAGACAAAATGGCGGAGACGAAGTGAGGATAATACACAAAGAATGAAGTGAGGTGAAGTCAGAGGGAAGTTTGGACTCGTAAGGTAAGAACTAAAGGTTTGAGAAGATGATAATGTCTTAATGATGGTATGAAAGATGAAGAGAAAATGAGAAAGAGAGAGAAACGAGAGAGAGGGAGGGAAGGAGGGAGAAAGAGAGAGAGAGAGGAGAGGAAGGAGAAATAAAGATAAAGAGAGAAAGAGAGGGAGATAGAGAGAGTGAAAGAGAGAGAAAGAGAGAGAGAGAAAAGAGAGAGAAAGTGAGAGTGAGAGAGAGAGAAAGAGAGAGAGAGGGGGGGGGGGGGAAGAGAACCAGCTATGGAGCAGTATCTTGGCTCCGCCCATTCCTCCTCCTCTCCATCTTCCCCTCGTTCTCTTCGTCCCTTCTTCTAAATTTTGCCCTCCTCTTCCTTCTTATTTTCCTCATTTTTCTTTTCTTCCTTCTTCTACTCTTCCTCTTGCTCTTCTTTCCCTTTTCAGGCACCGTTGACGCCTCGAACCTTCCCTTCATCTCCCCCCCCCTTTCTCCATTCCACCCTCCCTCCCCTCTTCGTCCTGCAGCCACCTACATCGAAATCCCCCCCCCCCCCATCTCTCTCCCTCCCTCCCTCCTTTCTAATTAACCTTCTAAACTCCCTCCCTCTCCCCCTCCCTTCATATTACCCTCCTAACTACCCTCCCTTTCTCATACCCTCCCCTATCCTCCATCCTCCTCCCCTCCCTCCATCCCTTTTTCCTCTCCCCTCGCCCTCCTATCTCCCCTCACCCCTCCTACCCTACCTTTATCCTCCCCCCTCTGCCTCCCTCCCTCCCTTTCTCATCCCCTCCCCTCCCCTCCATCCTCCTCTCCTCCCTCCATCCATCCCTTTTTTCTTCCCCTCCCCTCTCTGCCTCTCCCCTCTCTGCCTCTCTCCCTCCCTCCCTTTCTCCTCCCCCCCTCCGCCCCTCCTTCCCCTCCTCTCACAGCCACCGCCGACGTCACAATGCACTGGATGACGTCAGCGCGCCGTTTTGAATACAGACCCATTTTGTGAAATATACATTCCTCACGCACAAGCACAGGACACTCGCGCAGGAGGTGTGGAATGCAGCTGTGCCTGTGCTTTCGGTCATCAGTCATGCAGTAGAATCTTGGAGGGTGGGGGTAGGGAGGGAGGGAGGGAGGGAGGGTAGGAGGGGGTAAGGAGAGGAGGAGAGGGGGAGAGGGAGGAAGGGAGGGTAGGGAGAGGAGGAGAGGGAGGGAGGAAGGGGAGGGAGGGGAGGGAAGGAGGGAGAGGGAGGGGGAGAAAGGGAGAGGAGGAGGGAGGGTAGGGGGAGGAGGAGGGAGGGAGGGAGGGAGGGAGGGAGGGAGGGAGGGAGGGAGGGAGGGAGGG
>BOPN01000966.1:56750-67131 GCA_017312705.2 Penaeus japonicus
CTTCTCCCTATTCCCCTCTCTCTCCCTTCTCTCTATCCTCCTCTCTCCCCCTTCTCCCTATCCTCCTTCCTCTCCCTTCTCCCTATCCTCCTCTTTTCCCCTTCTCCCTATTCCTCCCCTCGCTTCACTTCTCCCTATTCCTCCCCTCGCTTCGCTTCTCCGTATTTCCCTCTCTCCCCCTTCTCCCTATCCTCCTCTCTCCCCGTTCACCCTATTCTTCTCCTCGCTTCGCTTTTCCGTATTACCTTTTCACCCCTTAACCCTATCCTCCTCTCCCCATTCTCCCTATTCTTCCCCTCGCTTCACTTCTCCCTATTCCCCTCTCTCTCCCTTCTCCATATTCTTCTCCTCGCTTCGCTTCTCCCTATTCCCCTCTCTCAGCCTTCTCCCTATCCTCCTCTCTACCCTTTCTCCCTATCCTCCTCTTTACCCCTTCTCCCTATCCTCCTCTCTCTACCTACTCCCTATTTTACCCCTCGCTTCGCTTCTATCTCCGTCTCTCTTTCCCTTTTATTTATTTTTCGTCTTTTTTATCGTCTCCTGTCACCTCTCTTTTCTTCCGTCTCTTTTATCTTATTCCTTTATTTTTTCTTCTCTTCTCTTTTCTTTCTCTTTCTCTCTCATCTCCTTTCTTTCTCTTTCTCTCTCTTCTCTTTTCTCTTTCTCTCTCGTCTCTTCTCTTTCTCTTCCTTTCCCTTATCTTATTTTCTCCTTCTCTCTTTCTCTTCATTTTTTCTCTCTTCTCTTCTTTTTTCTTTTTCCTTTCTTCCCTCCCCTCTATCCCTCTATCTTCCCCCTTTCCTCCCCCTTACATTACCCAAACTCTCCTCCCTCCCGTCTACCATTCCTCCGCTCTCCCTCTTTCCCTTTCCCTTCTCCTTCCATCATACTCTCCTCCTCCCCTTCCTCCTTATCTACCCCCCCCCCCCTCCATTTCCCCACCACCTAGTCCGTGGGGGAAAAATGGATTATGAAGCAAAAGTCTAGCCTTGTCTGTGGGTATAGCATTAGACTTCAGGTGGGGCTTGACTAGGTGTATGGGTGTGTGTGTGATTTAGATATGTTTAATATATCCCATTAATCACACACACACATATACACATACACATACACATACACATTCACACACACACACACACACACACATATACATATGCATACACATGCACATACACATAAACACACATACACATACACATACGCACACGCACATGAAAAGGCGTGTCTGTTTGCCTGTCTCTCTGACAGACAGACAGACATATAGATAGATAAACATACAGACAAGTATGATAGATAGATATGCATACATGCATATGAATGTATATATAAACATAGATACAAATATAGATATAAAGATAAATAGGTAGATAAATAGGCAAAGAGACAGATAGATAGATCCTACATCTTTCTCTCTCTCTCTACTTCCTTCCTTCCCTCCCTCCCTCCCTCTCTCTCCCTCTCCCTCTCTCTCTCTTTCTCCCTCCCTCCCTCCCTCCCCCTCTCTCTCTCTCTCTCTCCATTTTTCTCTCCCTCTCTCCCATCCTCTCTCAATCTCTCCCTCTCCTCCACTCTTTGTCCCTCAGTTCCTTGCTCCCTCCCTCCCTCTCCCTCCCTCCCCCTCCCTCCCACCTAAACCCTCCATCTTGTCTCAGTCCATTGTTGCGCCACTCGAAAAGTTCAGTGTTGTTCTGACCCCTTGTGGTAAACATCGAGAGAGAGAGAGAGAGAGAGAGAGAGAGAGAGAGAGAGAGAGAGAGAGAGAGAGAGAGAGAGAGAGAGAGAGAGAGAGAGAGAGAGAGAGAGAAAGATAGGCGGAGGGAAGGAGAAAGAGAGAGAGCGAGAGCGAGAGAGAGAGAGATGGGCGGAGGGAAGGAGAAAGAGAGAAAGAGAGAGAGAAGGGCGGAGGGAAGGAGAAAGAGAGAGAGAAAGAGAGAGAGAAGGAGAGAGAGAAAGAGAGAGAGAAGGGCGGAGGGAAGGGAGGAGAGGGAGCAAGAGAGGGGTAGGGAGAGAGAGGGAAGATGAAGTGTGTGGGGGGGAGGGGGGAGGGAGGGAGCTGGGTCGATCAAACGTTGGTTTGGAAGCTATCGAACACTGGAGCCGCCACAGTTATCATGCACACACTGGGCGTACACTATACACGAGCTTGCGCGCGTTTCAGAGCCCTTGCTAAATCTTGCAAAAGGAAACTGAAAAGACTGAAAATCTTGCAGAGGTAACTGTACTGACTGACGATCTTGCAAAGGAAATTGTACTGACTGAAAATCTTGAAAAAAAGGGAAACTTGAACTGACTTAAGCTGGGATTCGGTGAGGGACGAATAATATTCTCCATTACATGCAAATAAATACTCGCATGAGGGTATATAGGGGGGCACACACACACTTACACACACACACACACACACACACACACACACACACACACACACACAAACACACCTACACCTACACACACACTTAAAGACACATCCACAAGAACAAACACACACACAGACACACTCGCACACACAGACACATGAAGTAATAATGAAGTAACAGAGATGCCATCGACTGCCAAAGGAGGGAATGAATGAAGGAAATTGCATTCATCCATTTTCATGTATCATCAATTAATTTATTCTATCGTGGATTATCAGCATTTGTTGTTTGAAGTAATTACTTCGACCTACTATACTGATTTTTACTTTTTAATGTAACATATCTATAGAAAATGTTTGAAATGAATATTAACTGGAATACAACAACACAGTAAGAAGGTTAATACGAAGGAGGAGGAGGAGGAAAAGAAGAGAAGGAAGAGGGGGAAGAGGAGGAGGAAGAAAAGAAGAGAAGGAAGAGGGGGAAGAGGAGGAGGAAGAAAAGAAGAGAAGGAAGAGGGGGAAGAGGAGGAGGAAGAGGAGGAGAAAGAGAACGAAGAGAAGGAAGAGGAGGAAGAGGAGATAGAGAAGAAAGAGATGAAATGCATGAGGAAGAGAAGTAGAAAGAAAAAGAGAGATATAGAATAAGAAAACGAAGGAAGAAAAGGGATACGAAGAAGAAACAAGGAAAGGAAGAAACAAAAACGAGAAGGACGGACGTTATCTAAATTGCTGCAAGAGAGCCTGGCATTTAGTAAACTGCGCTTATAATTGTGATGATTGCGTGTTATAGTGAGTGTGCTGTTATCGCTATAGGCGGGTATTTGGGGGGTGTTGCCTGAAGTGTCATTGATAAATACACGCACACAAACAAACAAACACAACCACACACACACACACAGCCCCCCCCCCCTCCCTTCCCACACACACAAACACAAACACACACACAAACCCCCCTCCCCCCACCCACCCCCACACACAAACCCCCCTCCCCCCACCCACCCCCACACACAAACACACATTCCGTAATACCAAGAACCTAAGAAAAAAAGTGAAGCAACATAATTAGGATATTCAGATAAAACACATGATGAATTAGCGACCTATTTCACCACGCTACGTCGCGCATCAGACAAAAGAGTGGCCCTAAATAGGCCCCTGAACTGATTCGTATTTTCCCCCGTTTGTGTTTCTGTTTAATGTCGTGAGAGTCTTAAGATATTTCGTTAGATATTTCCTTTGTGACTGATGTGTGATATGAGGATGATGATAACGATGTTGCTATTATTTTTACTAATAGCGTAACAATAATGATGGTACGGGAAACAAAAACAAACAGTGATCGGGAAAATAAGAAGAATCATGATAATGATGATGATAATAATGAGAATGATAATAATGATGATTTAATAATAATAATAATAATAATGACAATGATGATGATAATAATAACAATAATAACAATCGCAATAATAACATTGATAATAATGATAATAGCAATGATAATAATCACAATAATAATAATAATAATTACTATGATAATGATAAAGTTGATAGCAATAATAACAATAACTGTAGTAGCAGAAGTAGTAGTAGTAATGATAATGATGATAATGAGAATAACAACAATTATAATGAAAACAATGATAGCAGTAATAATAATAATGGCATTAATAATAGTGATAACAATAATGATAATAATAATGATAACAATACCACTAATAATAGCAATAATAACATTCCTTATAATGATAATAACAAGTATAGCAACAATAATATTAACAATAATGATAATGATAATAATGATGGTAATGATAATAATAATAAAACATTAATAACAATAATAGTAATAATAACTATAATAATACAAATAATGATGATGAGAAAAAAATAATGATAATAATAATGATAATGATAAAAAGAAAAAAAAAATCACATGAGCAACAACAAAAATAATGATGATAAAAATAATAACAATGATAATAATAATTATAGATGCAGCAACAAAAAGAACAAAAATAATGATGATGATAATGATGAAAAAAATGAACATTTTGATGATGATGATGATGATAATAATAATAATAATAATGTCAATAATTGTAAAACTAATAATAACATCAATAATAATAATAATAGTATGAATAAAAACTTCAACAACAATAATGATAATGATAGGAATATTAATAGTAGAAGTAATAGAAATAATAATAATTATAATAACTACAATAACACTAACAAACTCCTAATCAAATTTATAAATAAACAAAAGAAACAAGACTCACCCACTGGTCAATACCCTCTGACGTAACTCCACACATCCTCCCATTCAATATTGTTCAAAGATACCTTCTTATAATATCGCCTTTGAAGAGGTCCTTCAAAAGCATCTCAATCCCTATGACACTGAGCCTCTTCCAGAAATCCTTCGGGATTTGCCATAGAGATGGAGAAAAAGGTCGAGGTTTCGAAGCCTAAGTTCGGGGTATCGAGACTATTCGCACTGCGTTGGAATTATTGTGCGAATTGTGGCGTGTGTTCAGTGTATCGAAGGTAATGTCTATGGCTGTGGTTTTCGAGCTGTTTAGTATGATGGCACACTAAGAGACAGCTAATATTTTGGCGGCATACCTGCCATTTGATATATATATATATATATATATATATATATATATATATATATATATATATACTTACATGTATATACATACATACATACATACATACATACATACACACACACACACACACATATATATATATATATATATATATATATATATATATATATATATATATATATATATATATGTGTGTGTGTGTGTGTGTGTGTGTGTGTGTGTGTGTGTGTATGTATGTATATATATATAGTCTTAGACTTACTCTCGGGATCAATGTGAGGACTTCTCGAAACCAAGAAAAATTATATTATTTTCGCGGCACACCAAGGAGGTAATGGCGGCACACACTTTGGGAATCACTGGTCTATGGTGATATTATTAACAACAATAATAGCGAGAACAAGAACAACTGCTACACTAATGATAATGATAATCATTATTATTATGATAATAATGATATTGATCATAATGATAACAATAGCAATACTGAGAATGATGATAATATTAATGATAGTAATATTGAGAATAATATTTATAACAACTACATTATTGCTAATGATAACAAGAAAAATGATGATAATAATAATAACTATATAAATCATAACAACAAGAACAATGATAATAATAATGATGATAATAATAATAATATCAATAATAATAATAACAATACCTGAGGTGTTGAAGCCAAGAACAGTGTATTGAGACAGTGGATGTTCAAACCATGTATCGGAACCATGCCCATTTGTACGAAACCGTACCTAGTATATAAGCATGCCCAGGTGTACTGGAATCATAGCCAGTGTTTCAAAACCATGCCTAGTATACTAGAATCATATTCAGAATATATGTATATTATTTATATATTATATATGTATATATCTATATGTATATATATGCATATATATATATATATATATATATATATATATATATATATATGTATATATATATATATATATATATATATATATATATATATATATATATATATATATATATATATATATATATATACATATATATGTATATAAATGCATACATATGTATATATGTGAATATATATGTATATATATACATATATATATACAATTATGTATGCATAAGTATATATATATATATATATATATATATATATATATATATATATATATATATATATATATATATATATATATATATATATATATATATATATTCACATATATATGTATATGTATAATTATATATATATATATATATATATATATAAACATATGTATATATATACATATATATTTATTTATTTATCTATTTATATTCATATATATATATATATATATATATATATATATATATATATATATATATATATATTTATATATATGTGTGTGTGTGTGTGTGTGTGTGTGTGTGTGTATACATATATATACATATATATATATATATATATATATATATATATATATATATATTTATCTATCTATCTATCTATCTATATATATATGTGTGTGTGTGTGTGTGTGTGTGTGTGTGTGTATGTGTATACATACATACATATATGTATATATATATATATATATATATATATATATATACATATATATACATATATATATATATATATATATATATGTATATATATACATACATATATATATATATATATATATATATATATATATATATATATATATATATATATAGAAAGAGAGAGAAAGAGAGAGACACACACACACGCACACTCCCTCCCTCGCTCTTACTCCTCCCCCCTCTCCCACTCCCTCGCTCCCTTTCTCTCTTTCTCTCTCTATTCCCCCCACCCTCTCTCTCTCTCTCTCTCTCTCTCTCTCTCTCTCTCTCTCTCTCTCTCTCTCTCTCTCTCTCTTTCCCTCTTTCCCTCTCATCCCCTCCATAAATAACAATGACTTAGTAACACCGTAATCAACAGTAAAAGCAACAGTACCTAGTAACAGAGCGCCTATTAGTTGCCTCGAATTAAGTCACTCAATAATAGGTAAGTTGCACAAGTTGCAGGATCTGTTGGCAAATTTGACACCTTTACGTTTAATTGCGTTCTAAGTTTGTTTTCGTCATGTTTATTGCATTGTTTCATCTCAAAATGATTGTTTACTGTGTGGCATTTCGTGTTTATAATAAAAGGAAAATATATGTTTTTTTACACATACATAAAAGGAAATAGCTTCATTATGATTAAAATAGAAATTAATCTTTAAAAAAATCTAATGTTCTACCGATGCCATAGTCACTGTTACCAAGTTAGACTCATGGCAGCTCTTAAGACCCATTATAGCAACGTAGTCATGCAAGAATTACTTAAAAGCATTTGGTTACAGCCACATGTTCAGGTACTTACTTGGTAACAGTGATACCAGCCTATGTATGTTAAAGTACCCGGTGACTGTGCTTTACATTTATTTTTATTTTTTTCGAGGAAAACAGTAATATATTCCATAGAAAGATATATCCACACATGAATAGTTAACAAGAGGGATAATCATGTCCGGATTCATATGAAAAATGATAAGCAGATCATGACAGTGGTCAATAAATCATGATGATATCCTTACCAATAAAAAACAAATCCGTTATGATACGTAAATCATGGCAAATCAATCGTTATAGGTAAAACACAGTAAAAAAAAAAGGTCATGGGAAGTCAATCAGGGTGAATAAACCATACTAATTCCCGAATAAATCATGATAACGAACTGCATCCTGATAACACACATATTTCCCCCCAACATGATGACCTGTACTGACCTGAGAGCCAGCCGTGAAGCACACCCATCCTTGTTTCTTGACGTCCTTGGGTTTGAAACACATGCAAGTGGAGTAAGGGAACATTTCCCCTTCGGAGGTCCTCTAGAGGAACCTCAGCGACAGCCCAGTGGCCACGCCCTCGGCTAGGCTCGGCTCGGGTCCTCCCCAAAACCTCCTTTGCACGCCCACCCAACCCCTCCCCAGCTCTCCTCTCTCCGCACGGCAGTCCGGGCTGGAGAAGAGAGCTTTCCCGACGCCAATTAGAATTCCCGGTTATTGGTAGGAATTGGTTGTTTCTCGATTACTTGCTTGTTATTCTCTCCGTGTTGCTGGGAATCACTTTTTTTCACGGTGTGATTAATGATTAGTTGTAGAGATTTTCTCTTATATTTATTTATTTGACTTTTCTTTTTCTTTTTCTTTCCTTTTATTTTGTTTCGGACTTACTGTTTGTGTATTTTCACGCTTTTGTACCAAGACACAGAAAAAAAACGAAATCAGGCAATGATTTTCAGTGCTCTTTCCAAGGGTATTATTCTTTTTCTTTTCTTTTTTTCCTTTCCTTATTCTTTCTCTTTCTTCCTATCTATTATTTTGAAAGTTGAGATGTACTGTGAAATGCGAAGAACGAGAAGCTGGAGCGTCTCACTGCACGGGGGGAAAGGCTCACATCCGTCGTTGGATTCCGAAGGCAATCTTTGGATTCCTCCACACTGGATTCATCGTATGACCACCACCACCACACAGCGCAACACACTGGTCCTCCACATCATCCTAGTAGGAGACGCGAGCCCCACACAGCACTGCCGGCGTTAGAGGAGGGAGCGACGCGTCTTGCACAGGGAGGAGAAGGGCGCCTGGTGACGGACAGGGGGACTTGCAGTGTCGCTACGGCAGCCACAGCGACCAGAACGCCGGGACATAATTCCTCGGAGCACTGCACTTTCGCACTGCCGCGTATACCTTCACTACAATGCTCACGGGAGAGGGGCGGGAAGGACGGTGGGGGGGTGAGACGTGGGGGGGAGGGGGAAGAGGGGGATGGGGGTGCTCTGTGGTACGGGATCCTAGCCGCCTACAGCTAGGACATTCCGCATGGATTATTTTGTAGCAGGAAGTACCTTCGCCGACGCTGATCTCGTTTATACAATGGCGTTACATCTGCGGAGGGACGCTTGTCGAGGAACTGGTGGAATGTTGCGGGAGCTGCCGAGTCGAAACGGAGCGGGCTTTTGTGGCGTCTGATTCGTTCGCACTAATGAAACGATGATCACACAAGAGGGGATTTCACGGGGAATCGCGGTCCTCTCCTCGACGGATCCTTCCCTCGCCTCGTAAGCGTATCGGCCGCACAACGGAATACTAATGCACATTCACGGCGTCTTGGAAAGGTCACACACACGCGCGCCGAGAAAGTCAACCGAAATCCACGCTTCTGTCGCGAGCCGCGCTTCGCCCCGACCTCACTGCCTCTCTCTCTGGACAGGGACTCGACCGGTCGCCTTCCTCCTCACTCGGAGACACCGGGAATGAGAGCCACGCTGCGAGGCGGCCGTGGCGACTCCCAGCTGGTCGCCGTCACCATCTGAGTGTGCTGTGTCATACTGGCACACGCCACATCCTCTCCTCCGGCCACTCCACCGCCCCCTCTTTAAAAACGATGCCGAGTCGCTCGTGCCACGCTGCGCCAGTCTCTCCGCCGCCGCTCGTCCTTCGTGAGGATGTCCTTCTGCCGAGATGACGCCTGGAATGACGAGTTAACGCACCGTGGAGTGCGTGTCCTTATGTCGGGCAGTGACAGGGTGAACACACACCGGCGGCTGTTGACACATGTTGAGGTGGCGGGCGCCGAGTGCGTGCGTATATATGTGCCTCGCTCCTTGGAACGGAGGTGCCAGTCGACAGGAAAAAGTCAACATACAGAGCGATTCAGTCGACGAATCCGCCGGGATAAAGTCCCTTCCCTTACGAAGCCAGACCACGAAATATCCTCACCACGAATCCTCGCGTCGCATCCACTATCCATCCACATCCAGCCCCGCCAAGCTGAGGGACAAATCGAAACAAGAAATCCCTCCCTGGTAACCGGCTGGAGTCTGTGCTATAACCTGGCCAAAGCGAGGGCTAGTCTGCCTGGCTGTCTCGCAGTACGACCGCCGCTACACGCTACACCAGATACCAGAAGCCGGCACGATACCACGGCCGGCTGTGGCACTGCTGCGAGGCACTGTCATTCCGAGGTCGCATGGCACAATATCCAGCCGCCATGAACAATGTCATTCCTCCGTTTATCATTCTTTTTTTTCCTATTTATCAACGAAGGAATGACACGACAACGCCGGTACTAGCCTCGTAATCCGCATCGAAAATAAAGGCTTAGAGAGTCGAATTTCCGGCGCTCGACGGATATCGACCGAGGACTATCGAAAAAGTAGACGCTATTCTTCATATTGGTTCTTGATGCAGAACGAAGAGGAGGGAGAGGAGGAGGAGGAGGAGGAAGAGGAGGAGGAGGACGAGGAGGAGGAGGAGGAGGACGAGGACGAAGAGGAGGGAGAGGAGGAGGAGGAGGAGGAAGAGGACGAGGAGGAGGAGGAGGAGGAGGAGGAGGAGGAGGAAGAGGAGGAAGAGGAGGAGGAGGAGG
>BOPN01000966.1:101029-103529 GCA_017312705.2 Penaeus japonicus
AAGCCTTCACTGCTTGCCGCCTCATTGCCCTCGATAAGAAGCCAGGCTGCCGCCCTATTGGTGTCGGTGAAGTGCTAAGGCGGATAGTAGGGAAGGCAATTATGCGAGTGCAAAGATGACATAAAGGCTGCAGTAGGAAACCTGCAAGTTTGTGCTGGACAGAAAGCAGGGTGTGAGGCTGCAATACATGCAATGAGAAAAATATATAATGACCCTGACTGCGATGCAGTGTTGCTGGTGGATGCAGCAAACGCATTCAACAACATAAGCCAAATCCAAGCAGCAATCCACAACATGAAGATGAAATGCCCCAGTCTGGCGATGTACATAGAAAATTTATATAATAACCAGCAAAACAATTTATATGTGACAGACACTTTGAGCAATTTGACTGTCGAATCTGCAGAAGGCACAACTCAAGGAGACCCAGTGGCAATGGCTATGTATGCCATTGGTCTACTGAGACTACTGAGATCCACATAAGCCATGAAAGTACCCAAGTGAAACAAGTGGCTTATGCAGATGACCTAAGCAGGTGCGGGAAAAGATATCCAAACCTAAGGAAATGGTGGATCTGCTACAACAACATGGACCACCGCAAGGATACTACCCAAATGCCCGGAAATCTGTATTGATAGTAAAGCCAGAAAAAATTGAACAAGCAAAAGAATGTTTCAAAAACTTGGAAATTCATATCAATGCAGGTGGAGAGAAGTATCTTGGAGCAGTCCTAGGAACAAAAGAAGCACAGGAAACTTTTGTGAAATCCAGAGTGGAAGAGTGGATAGAGGAGATAAAACGGTTGGCCGATATTGCAAAACATGAACCACATGCTGCCTATACCGCATTCACCTTTGGCATTAAACATAAGTGGAAATTTCTGATGAGAACAGTACCAAACATAGGACACCTCCTACAACCCATAGAAGACACCATCAAGAGGGATCTTATACCAGCCCTATCAGGTGGGCGTAACCCTACAGAACTAGAGAGAGCCATCCTAGAACTGCCACCGAGAATGGGAGGCATGGGAATAACCAACCCATGCAAAATATCAGACACTGAGCACCAAAATTCCATAAAATTAACAGGTTATCTGACGCAACACATAATAAGCCAGAACAACCAAGGTGAAACAAATGAAGCAGAACAGAAAAAAATGATATCAGAAATAACGAGAAACAGGGAAGATAACCAAAAAGCAGAACTACAGAACATATTATTGCAATTGCCAGAGGACCATCAGAGGAGAATGCAGATGGCACAGGAAGTGGGGGCATCCAATTGGCTCACTGCACTACCTATTAAAGCCAAGGGCTTTAGCTTAAACAAGCAAGAATTTTTCGATGCCTTGGCTCTAAGATATGGGTGGCATATGGATGGACTACCACAAACCTGTTCGTGTGGCTCCCCTTTCAACACAAATCACGCTATGATTTGTAAGACAGGAGGCTTTATTGTCATACGACATGACGAAGTCAGAGACCTCACTGCCCAAATGCTCAGGGAAGTCTGCCATGACGTGAGAGTGGAACCAGAACTCCTGCCGACTGGAGGAAGGCATTTCACCCTGAGGTCAGTAAACACCGCAGAAGATGCTCGCCTAGACATCAGCGCGAGAGGATTTTGGGCTCGAGGCCAGAGAGCATTCTTCGATGTAAGGATTTTTAACCCTATGGCACAAAGTAATAAGGACCAAGATCTACATGTTGCCCATGGAAGGCATGAAAATGACAAGATCCGTGAATATGGAGAGCGGATAGAAGAAGTAGAACAAGGAACGTTCACGCCCCTTGTATTTACTACCACAGGAGGAATGGCACCGAGGGCAAAGGCATTTTACGCTATCCTGGCGCAGCAACTAGCCGACAAAAAACAGCAAGCAAGAAGCTGTGTCACTGCGTGGATGAGATGTCGCCTCTCCTTCTCCCTCCTGAGATCCTCTCTCCTCTGCCTCCGTGGGACACGAACCAAGCCGCCATTCTACACCAGCGTGAGAGACACCGACTTCGAGGAGACAGTAGAAGAAAGTAGAATAAGGGAAAATATATAATATGTACATATCTGTCGTGTAATTTTTTTTTAAAATAAAGGAATAAAAAATGGTGGATGATAGCCACAGCCATTGGCGAGGTCGGGGCCAATGGACTGTATTGTGAATGGTAAAATATATACGCTTTCACAACACAGTTTCTTTGGAATGGAGGCTGGTCAAAAAAAAAAAAAAAAAAGAGAGAGAGAGAGAGAGAGAGAGAGAGAGAGAAGAGAGAGAGAGAGAGGGTGAGTGAGTGAGTGAGTGAGTGAGCGACTGGTGAGAGCGGGAGAGAGAGAAGAGAGAAAGAGAGAGAGAGAGAGAGAGAGAGAGAGAGAGAGAGAGAGAGAGAGAGAGAGAGAGAGAGAGAGAGAGAGAAGGGTTAGTGAGTGAGTGGTGGTGAGCGACTGAGTGAGCGGGAGAGAGAGAGAGAGAGAGAGAGAGAGAGAGAGAGAGAGAGAGAGAGAG
>BOPN01000966.1:108529-111029 GCA_017312705.2 Penaeus japonicus
ACTTTTGCAGTGATGAATAGCTGGTGTATTATGAGACCTCTATCATCAATGTAACAACTACAAAATGTATGATTGAGTAACACTGGGCATAAGTGGTGGTAACTTCCGCGGAAATTTCTGTATGAATGTGTTTGCATCCAGGTATGATCACATGAGCACTTGCGTGTGTTAACCCTCTCTGGACGGGTGGTACAGTACTGTACCGCTCATTCAAAAGCCCAATGGCCGGGCGGCACAGTATTGTGCCAGCCATTTAATTGATTTAGGCCTAAGAATTTGAAAGCCCCAGCATTGTGACATTCAAGGCTAGAATGCCCCCGTCGTGAGTGGGTTAATCATAAAATTATATAAATGCCCAATAACATGCCAAATATGTTGACCTGGTAACCCCCACTGGAAGGTATATATAACATATAACATATTCATAATATATACTTTACATATATACATATACATCTATGATACTGTGAACTTTTTCAGTAAAGATAGAAACTCAGTATACTGGTTTCCCTGCACAAACAGGGAGACAAATGTATACCACGTCACAAGTAGTGGGACACTAAACCACTACTACTACCACTACTATTATTTGAGTACAAGTTCTAATAGCGTGCAATAAAAATGATGATAATGATAATGATGATGATGAAGATGACAATAGATAGAAAGATATATATATATCTATATATATGTATGTATATATGTATATAGTATATATATATATATATATATATATATATATATATATATATATATATATATATATATATATATATATATATTTACATATATCTATATCTATATATGCATGCGTGTGTGTGTGTGTATGTGTTTGTTTGTATGGTGGTTTGTTTGTGTGTGAGTGTGTGAGTGTGAGTGTGTGTGTGAGTGTGTGTGTGAGTGTGTGTGTGTGTGTGTGTGTGTGTGTGTGTGTGTGTGTGTGTATGTGTGTGTGTGCACTATCAACTCATTCTGAAGCAAGAAAAGAAACTTTGAAAAATAATTTTTATTGAATAACAGCAATGTTTGATAAACAAAAGAACATTTGTTTTACAGACAATCCAAGGAGTCAAATATTAATAACAGCAAATAAAAAGAGACATAGTAAATAGATAAATGTCAAAGAAAGAAAGAGATAACCCTGTACATCAACAAAATTAAACCAATGGTTCCAGGAAATAAGTTGAGTACACTATCCAAAGCATTTGGATTAATATCAAGATTGTCACTTGAAAAACAATTGATTGTTAAGAATCTACAATTTATTATATTAATTTAATATTATGAAGCAGGTATTCCTTCATAACTGAGGATTTCCTGATTCCCAATTTATACACTTTCGGCCTGCTTTTGGCTACAGTTTTATTTGTAAGGCCAGATGTGGGGCAGAGAATGTTACCCACAGATGCTTGTATTACCATGAGGAACAGTGAATAGAGGCAAGGGTAATTGAGGCAGATGTCAGAACAGATCAGAGAGAGAAGAGAACAGAATACACAAAGCTCACAAGTCTGACCACCAGCCTCACCAGCTCAAGGCAAGTGTAATTATCAGGCTGCTCCAATAAACTGCTGAGCAGAGAATTAAAAAATTGAAGTAAATTAAGAATTCAGACCCACCTCACTATGATATGTATACATAACATCTCTCACTAGCTAATATGTAACCTGTATATAGGACAGACCTTGTTTTCTTTTAATGTTGAGCAAAAAAGGGTTGAGAACCAGGGGCCAAAAACAACAGTGAATTTGAAAAAGGAATGAAATATAAGATATGACAGAATAAAATTATTTTGAGCAATAACCTATCAAGAACAAAATAGGTTCCAATAAAGATTGTAAAAATAAATAGGGTCAGTAAGCAGTTTTTTTTCAAAATACTAGTTTCATGAATCTATAATTTCAGCAAATTAGGTCTCTTGGTAGTAGGTAATATTTCATACCTCATTAAATGAATAGATGTCATTGAAATAGATGCTGACATGCTAAACTGATAAAGAATTATATAAGAATTAAGGGTTGGTTTAATTACAGGAATCTCCATATCTTTTTTTTTTTCTTTATTAGTTTCTTATCAAAATCTTGGTAAAACAGGAAGATAAAATCTCTTCTCTTTCATTTATCTATTTTTATTTAATTTTCATATAATTTTATTTTTTTTACAAAATAGACAGTCAATGTTTTTTTTCTCATTTCACAGTCTCTTTTCTATACTTCTTTGAAACTTTTCATACATCACCTTTACCATCTTCTTTCTCTAATTTCTCTTTTCTTTGTTCTTCGCTCTCATCTTTCATTTTGCTTTTTTCTCCTTCATCCTCTTTTTCTTGTTGCTTACTATCCCCACACTCCTTGTCTTTCTCTCCTTCTTTCTTTCCATCACCCTTTGTCTCTTCTCCTTCCTTCACTCTCTCTTCCTTATCTTCTTCCCTCATTCTCTCTTCCTTCTCCTTCTCCTTCTCTTCCTCTTCTTCCTCTTCCTCTTCACTGCTTTCCGAGGA
>BOPN01000966.1:116029-131029 GCA_017312705.2 Penaeus japonicus
AAATTCTTGCAAACTCTTACAACTTTGATTTTTTTTCTTATTAACCCATTGGTTGCAGTTTTAAATAAAAATTTGTGCAGTAGGTTGGCTGGTTTAAATTGTCTGGCACGGTGCCATCCGCGTCTATGACCAACTCTGCCTTTGCAGCAAATCATGCCATCCACTGCTAATGGGTTAATCATGCATAGCTAAGATTACCTATATAAAAATTCTAAAAATTTAAAGTAAGTAAAATGAAGTACTTAGAAGAAGGGAGGTCCATGTCAGCACACCCACTAAACAAGGGCTAACTTCAAAGCTATGGAAGGTTCAGTTAAGTCTTTGGGTTTGGATTTCTTCTTCTTCTCAGCTTATAAGGGTCCATAGTTGGACATAAGCCTTCCCCAATTCTTTCCATCTTTGCTGATCCAGCGTTATTCTGTGCCGGTTCTTCTAGTTGTTTTGGGGTAATGGCATTCTTGGATTTAGTAGGCTATAAATACCCTGGAACAGCACATGCAAAATTCCTGCCAAAAATTGTACCCTGTTGGTGGTAGCAGGTATCTTTCGAGATTGTACCATGTTCTATCACAATCCAATTGAAAAAATTGCTGTGAACTGTGATTGAAGAAATATCATCTGACAAGATAGAGTTTAAATTGGTTCCTTATTGGATGATATAAAGTCAGAGAGATCTATAAGCTTCATCTTGCTACAATAAATGTGATGGAGGTTTGTTGGCTTTTGCCTGAGCAGAGAATAGCGAAAGGCAAAAGATAGTCAGAAAAGTGTGGGTCATGCAGAAGTATTCGCAAGATTTATCATCATGATAACAAATAAATGAATCATAATAACAACATAATAATCTACTGATAATGATAAGATCAATACGAAAATAATAATCAAAATCACAATGTAGACAATGACAACAAGTTAACCAAAGAACAAAAATAATATAAATCCATACAATACTAATAACAAATTACCAAATAACATGATAACAATTCAACCATTCTCATTATTCAAAACTTCCTCACCGCATTTTTCATCAACTTCTCCAACTTCAGCCGCTGAAGGTCAGTCGCATTCCTAACGACAGTGACTTGGCTCTCTGATGATCCTTTCTTCTCCGTATCAGACATTTTGATTTGTGAAAGGCTTCGTGGCTCTTCTGGAAAGCCTTAGAAAATTAAATTCCGGATCAGAGTGATGCAACAACAAACCCATGGACGTGAGTGGAAGACCATACGTGTTTCGGGGAACAATAGTCACGCTGGGTTTGTTTTGGTTTTATTTTTTTTTTAATTTTGTTTGTGTTTTCATGATATCATTATCTTTATTATCATTTTACTTGCTTATTGATGATTGGTATCATGGTATTAACATTATCATTATCATCAATGTTATTATTAGCATCAATAATATTACCATATTACATTATATTATATGTTTATGTCATTTTATGTGTTACAATTTTAAGAATCACAATAAATAGATCAATTTTCGAAGTGTTTTATCACTGTAAAGTTGATGTGATACTCCTACAGCCAAAATAAGTGTAGTAAAGAAACACCATATATTTTACTATATATGCCTGTAAGCAGCGTGACACATGCTAATCAACTTATATTAGAAGCCTTTAATGGCCATCAAATGAAACAAAAAAACATCATAACTGCTCTGTACATAACCATTACATTGAGACATCAAATTGGTAAACAGCAGAGCAAAGTGACTATTCTTCTGACAATAAGGACCTATAAATAAGCTCACTGAAGTCAGCTGAATCATTCACAGAGAAGACGGAAGGGAAGACGTATACTTAATTTCTTCAATAGATCTACTATTTATTATATTTTCCGCCCTCTAGACGTGTTTTTTTTACGATATTGTCTTTAGTGTTTCGTGATTTGTGGAGGACTTTGTGAAAGAAACAATGGAGTTACCACATCTAGGAACTAACTGTGCGGAACCAACCTGTAGACAGTTGGGTAAGTGTTCAAGGATCTTCCTCATTTCTTATTGATGTATTTCGTAATTTGTGAATAATATGACGCGGTGATATGAGTTTGAGATATATTTGTACTGCGTGGTAATCAGTCTGTGGAATCTAGGGAGTGGTGTATTTGGCGTCATTTTTCTTTTATGGCATAGTTTTCTGTGACACTTTCTGTGACACTTTTCTTTGTGACCCACTCGTTTGGTCGCTCTCATGCTCGCTCATTCATTCACTCACTCACTCACTCACTCACTCACTCACTCACTCACCCAATCTCTGTGCACATATTTCACATATATTCTGGCAAGATTAAGATCTGAGACTTGCTTAGTAGTTTGATGATATTCAAAAATGATTTCAGTCGAAGATAAAGAAGTTGTTTGATTTATGAAACAAAAAGGAAAAGAAAAATCATAAACGGACTTATGATTCATCGATGTGTCTTTGTGCTTTTTTCCCGGTCGGTTGATCTTGTTGGTGACTCATCTTCAAATAACTTTTTTGATGAAAATTCTCCTGTATGAAACCAGACATTTTTCATTTTCAATGTGGCAGTTATGTCATAGTAGGAAGATTTAATAGAATTCATTATCTTTTAGTTTTTATTTTTCTTGCTCTTGGTGCATGTATATCTTGGCCTATACTATATATGTTCTCTTGCACAGGTAGGACAGGAGTCTAAAAGCTTGATATTCGTGTCTAAACAGAAGAATAACTTGACCTTTCATATTCCATCATAGCAATGGAGATTGATAGCTTGAATTCACTCTTTCTTGGCGTAATTTTTGGATTGTTAGAGAAGGGATTCTATCACTCGCTTACATGCTCACTCACATGCTCACTCACTCACTCACATGCTCACTCACTCACTCACTTGCTTATATTTGGTTGCAGATAGGCATAGATATATATATACATAGTATCGCTACATATCTCTCTATCATATTTTTTAAATTATATATTTCATTACAATTAATCTGAATTACTTCCTAATCTCTACCTTTTAAAAGTATTAAGAGTGTATGATAAAAGGATGAAAGCTTGACTTTATAATAGGATATTTGCTTTCATTCCTTTTATTTCATTTGTCAAACTGACCATTATATTTTCTATATTATGGCATCTAGTTATGGCATCTATTAATAGACTTAATCTTGGCGTACATTATTACCAGATGGTCCTAGTTTCAAGGATTTGTTTGATTCCTATTCATTGGCAAAAGATTGGATAGAACTCAGTCAGAACAATAAAAAAAAAAAAAAAAAAAAAAAAAATCCCCATTTGCAAGCCATTGCAGGTGTTGTTAACAATTACAGTCAGTTTGTTTGGTGCATATCACTTTTGTTTTCTTGACTTCAATGGTCTGTTTTTAATTTTGGGAAATTTTGATATTATTGAAATTCAGAATATTCATTTTATTTTTTCCCCTATTTCAGATTTTCTGCCATTTACATGCAATATGTGCAAAAAAGAATTCTGGTAAGTTGATGCTCAGTACCCTCAGTTTTATGAATTTCAATTGAAATAGTTAATTAGTAAAATTTGAAAAGAAGTTAATTAAAGAAGACTGTTAGGAAGGGTAAAGAATGAAGATTGTGTATATTATTTTAGACTTGGTGTAGGAAATTTATTTGGAATATGAGTAAAGGTTGTTTGTAAATTGAATATGTAATGGATTTGGGTTTTAATGGGCATGGTGTTCAGGATAGGAAAAGAATCTCTCTCTTTCTCTTTCTCTCTTTCTCTTTCACTCTCACACTCACCCTCACCTTCACACCCTCTTAACCACTATTTTCAAACCCTCATGCAAACATTACTTCCCCCCCTCCCCCCATCTCTCCTCTCCCCTCCCCTTCCCTCCCTTTCTCTCCCCTTCCCTCCTTTGCCTTCTCTCCCCCCCCCCCCATAATCTAATCCCACAAAGCTAATACTGTATAAAGCACCAAACACTATCTCACCCCCCAGTGTGGACCACCACAAGTACGAAGACCACAGCTGCCCCGAAAGCTACAAGGTGGATGTCCGAATCCCGATATGTCCCCTGTGCAACCAGCCAGTCCCCAGCAAGAGGGGGGAAGCACCTGATCTTGCTGTCAATGATCACATGGAGAATAACTGTAAAAATAAAAACAAGAAGGTGGGTTTTGGGGTCTTGTGTGCCTGCGTGCGTGCGTGCGTGCGCGCGTGCGTGTGTGTGTGTGTGTGTGACTGTGAATGAAAATATGGCCATATTTGCATGACTTTCTCAATGCAAAGTAAAAAGAAGCAGACAATCCATGACACAGACCAAGCAAGGCATCTCTGCAGATAGAGATGCTTTTTTGTTTTTGAGATGTGTTTCATTTCATCTTTACACACGTTACTGTTGTGTTCTGTGCTTATCATATATCACTTTCATAGATAAATGGGAAAGATGGTGGTTGATGGTCTATACTGATCCATTTTTATCTTTCCTTCCAGATTTATACCAACAAATGCTCGGCAAATGGTTGCAAGACGAAGGAGATGATTCCTGTCTCCTGCAACGCCTGTGGCCTTAACTACTGCTTGCGGCACAGGCATACCACAGACCACGACTGCAAGGGGCCTGCTGCAACGTCACGAGAGAAAGCAGGGTAAGTTGTCTTGTCTTGTTTGTTACATCATTTGTTGAAAGGTTTTAGTCTTCTTTCAACATCTGTTAGAGATGTGCTGGTAGTTTTGGTATTGGTATCAGTATGGGCAGTATCACCTGTTTTTTAGAGAATTGGTATCGTTACCAGCAAGGTGATAATATTGTCAGTACTCCTATTCCTTTCTATTCTATTTATTATTTGATTGCAGACTATTTCATGTATGAGTTGGAATCAATAGTTCAGTATATATCTTAGGATGATGATCCCCCCAGTATCTTTCCCTTAAGCATAGCTTTTGTTAGTGTTCCCAACCATCATTTTTACCAACTCTTCCTCTTCTTCTCTCACAGCAAAGCTGCCATGTCACGCAGCAGTACCAGTAGAGGGCAGAGCAATGGCACCATCTCTCGCGGCCTCAGCAACCTGGCAGATGCGAGTGCTCAGGGCATCAGGCGGTACTTCTCCCCCTCCCCCCCATCCACCGGGCCCAGACCGACGGGACACTCGCAGCAGCAGCAGAGACAACCGGTCCGAACTCCTGCCAGCGTCTCCTCACTGCAGGGTGGAATGGTAGGGATCTCTGATTCTTGAAATGCATTTGAAGTATTTTCATTAAGTGTTCATCTATTATCCATATTTATTTAATTTGTATTGTTTGACAAGATGACAAGATATCACGTCATGTGTTGGTAATACTTGCTGCAGGGGACATAATATTTTGTCATGGCTTTTTGTATGGCCAGCATGCTGGGTAATCAGTTGCGTAGCGGTTAGCCATGGCCAGAGTGGGCGAATAGCCTAAGGCGTTAGGCCTACACGCTTGAAATACTCCGTTGTTTAAACTGATTGGAGCCAAAACCATCCTGTTGTTATTAGGTTTAGAAATTACTTAGTTATAATTATTTTCCCAATCACTAACAAGCTCCTCTTCCCCTCCCTCTCCTTCCCAATAATCAGTCAGAGGACGAAGCTTTGGCCCGTGCAATGGCAGCCTCGGTCCAGGACGCCAACAAGGCACCTCGGGTGCAGCAGCAACAGCCATCTCGCACTGGTTCCGGTCCCCAGGAAAGCGAGGAGGAACAACTGGCCCGGGCTATTGCTGCGAGCCTAGAGGAAACATCAGCGTCATCTGCGGCGCGAAACCAGCAAGGGAACAACAACAGCAATTGTAATGTTTGTTGAGGGAGTGCAGAAAGTACCTCAGGAATTTATTTGGGTTTTAAAGTGGATTTTTTTTTAATAAGTTAAGAGGAGATGCAATTGCATGAATTTTGGAGATTGATAAAATGGATTAATATTGTTTCTTTTAATGGATTCTTGTCAATTGTTATATTTGTGTGTGTATGTTTGTATGTACTTGTGTGAGTGTATCTGTTTTAATACACATAATTTTGGTTTTCACTTTACATATACCTTAGATTGAACTTCTAGATTTTTATTTGTTTTGTGTGTAGATTTATACTAAAAAAAAAACACAAGAAAAGAAATTTGTTCAGTTTTATCATTTACTCACAATTGATATCTGAAATCAACTTTGATTATTTTTTTCAAAATTATTACGTCAGAATTAAATAATTAGAATTTTCCATTTGAGACTTATTAGACTGATTTTTTTCAGTGATTCTCTTCTTTATTTTTGTTTTTTTTCAATTGTTATAATTTTTTTTTCATTGTCAAAGATCAACATCAAAGGAACTTTAGTCATGTTTGCTGTGTGTGGTATAATTGAAATTAAAGTGATGAGAGGATCTTAACTCGCTCACTCGCTCACTCACTCACTCACTCACGCACTCACTCATCCAAATACATGTACACCAACACTCATAATCTTTCTCATCCACACATTGTTATGTAAGAAAGATATATATCTAAAAATGAAATATAAATATTATAGATATATATATAAATATATATATTAACTCCCCTATGTAAATTTTATTCTTACATTGGGACTCGTGTTGCAAAGTTCATCTGCCACCTTGCAACGTACCCTAAATGTGGACCAAATTTCCAGACACTTATTTAGGGATTTGAAATTTGCATCTTAGAATTCTGAAATAAAATTGGAAAAAAAAAAAAAAATCTTGATACCAACTGTAAGGTTGTGCTATTTTTAATCTACAGCTTTGCAAATATGAAAGTCTTAGTGTTTGGTCGATGCTTACACCCACTGCCATATATTGTCTCTTGTGTTGCAAGATGAATGGAAATTCTTTTGGCAATGAAAGATACAGAAGGCTTTTAAAATTGCATGTGATGGAAAGTTTATAAACCAGTGAAAGAAGCACATTAAAGATTATTCTTACAAATATGCACCAGCTTCGCTCCTCTCCTCAGAAAATATGTTCGTTTATTTTGGTTGACTGTGTCCTGCTACATTCTGATATTGTAAAGGATGGTTTTCGTGTCATGTAGGCATTGGTTTGTGATGCTACCTCAGTCAAAGAAAATAAAGAAATTGGAGTAAGAGAGACTGGGTTGGGGTTCCACATAGACATCTGGTTTTTGTAAAGTGTATAAATTTTGATATATAAGAATTTAATGGTCAGAGTAATTTGTTCAGTAAATTTCATATATATATATATTTGTTTTTTTTTTTTCTTTTTCAAATTGTTTATTCATGAAATTCACTAGATGTAAAGACTTACTGCACTTCGTTTCATTTTGGTGTATTATGGGAAATAGAAAATGTACTAAATTTAATATAGTCTCAATAAGGTATTTATGAAATAGCATTTTTGTGTAGTAACGGATTCATTTTATATTAATCTAGCATATGAATAACTTTTGAAAGTATATGTACATTGTGTGTGTGTGTGTGTGTGTGTGTGTGTGTGTGTGTGTGTCTACATCTGTGCATTCTCACTCTGTACAGAAGAGATCAAGTTAGCTTAGCCATGCATCGCATTGTTACAACAGTTAAAACTTTTACCTTTGTACTTCAATTATAGATTTTGTAGCAACACCATGTTTTTGCATCACTGCCATTGATGTCTTAACATTTGCTTACTATTTTGAATATATAACATTTACCAGTTTCAATTATACTCAGGAATTATGATGTATTTTGCTTCTCAGTGTTGTATTCAGTGGGTTTGTAACACAGCTCAGAATTCTACTCTATGTGTTTGGGACGAGAGTATTGTCAGCACCATTTCTATCTTAAGGATATTTATTAGTAGCCATGGAGAAGCTTGTTCTATAAAGTGCCTCTTCTTATAGACCTGTATTTATGAAAAGCAGTGGAACAGGAAGATCAGGGAAGCAGTTGGAGGTCTACATGTACTTCACATGTGCATATACATGTGTACACAAATGCACACACAAGTACATACATATATGCATACATACATGCATATACACACACATACACACTTACAACGACATACATACATCTATGCGTATACACACTTACACATACATACATGCACACATACATGCATGCATGCATACATACATACATACATACATACATACATACATACATACATACATATGTACAAATACACACAGAAAACTTTTGAAATATTCTGCTCTGAATGAAAGTGAATCACAGTTTTCATAAATGTTTGATTTCAAGATACTGCTAAGCCTCTTCCTGCAAGTGGAATAATTTCACTTGCATAAGCACTCGTTTGTACTGGTATTCATATTGTATGATGAACTGCCTGAATTATGAAGTACACATATATTTAATTTTACTGTAACATATGGCCATGTTGGCGTGTTATGTACGGACACTATTTTTGCGTATACTGGATATGTGGATTTTCATTCCTTAGCTACATGATGGGGTGGTTGTTATTGGAGCAAATGAACAGAACTATTTTTCATGTGAAGTGTCTATAGAGTATGAGTAAATGGAGTTATGTTGTTAACTTTAAAAGACATGAATGATTGGAAGGTGGTGCTCTGCATGCATTAATTGTGGTTTACTTAAGGAGAAAGTTTTAGTAATTAAGGTTACTATGCCAAAGATTGAGGTAAATTAAATTGTATATCGTGATCTATCTACACTATTTTGTAATGTTCAAGTAGTGTGATTCACAAAATGATATTTTTTCAAATATAACAAAAAGCAAGTATTTGGATTTGGATTGCTTCCTTATTTTTGTATAAATTATTATTATTATTATTTCAAACTGCCAATATCTTCCATCAGAAGTCCTTTGTTCATCAATATAACAACTTATCCTTGCCAATTTATTTTTAAAAGTAAAGGAACATGGAAAAGGTGGTTACATTACAAAGACTCAACCACTGAAAAGCTCAGCCAAGAGTACCTTTCAAATCTTAAATCTTTAACTTGTAAGCAGAAAGTGTATACAATAATTGCACATGAATTTCTAGTGTTATAACCACGTAGGTATTGCTGACTTGTTTATACATGAGAGTCTCACATGGAATATGGTACATTTATAATGTTGATATTTTAAAACAAAAAATTATTGCTATTTTTATGGTGGAGAAATGTTTACAGTAAAGGAAACTTTTGTAATTCATGGTATATGTGAAGAATTAAATTAATATATATGTATCAATAGAGAAATATAAGATGTAAAGCAGTTGTACTTACACACTTGTACAAGTATATGTAATTTACATGCATGCACATCACACACACACACACACACACACACACACACACACACACACACACACACACACACACACACACACACACACACACACACACACACACACGCACAGATATACATATGAATTAATTTTCATATTATTTTCCAATTGAAAGTCAGCTATATAAGTCCATCATGTGTTGTGATAGAAGGTTGGCCTTTTTCAAATGTTTGTACAAAAAAACAAGTCTCTTTTCCTTTAGCAAAAGATACATTGTATGATGTGTGTGTTTGTTGATAAGTCAGGTTTTATAATAATTTGAGTATATAATAAATAGAAAATGGATTATAAAGAAGGGAAACTGAGAATTATGTGTTGTATTCAGAAACATTTGTTATTACCAACAATACATACAGAACAATTTGTACTCTGTGTAGGTTGTGTGGATACTTGGTCTTTAGTGCACACCAGCTTGGTAAAAAGAAAAGTTTAATGGTCTTATTTTGTTTACGTTGAATGATACTATTTTACACTACTTTGATATCCTCTGCTGGAACTACACTTAAAGAACATGAGACAGGTTAACTCTACCAGTGCAATTATGCAAAGCAATGCAAAAATTGAGTTCCGTGTTTCTCCCAAAATAGTGTGGGTTGTCGTTATCTTCTATGCCTGTCACTTAGAGAGAGAGCGAGAGAGAGAGAGGAAAGAATTATAAACTGGCAGGAGTATGATAGTTGCAAGCACTAGAAGAGTCATGGCATGCATAGATAGAGACATATATGATTACAATACTGTTGATGCTGTGTAAATAATCTCTGGGATTTACATAGCATCTGTTTGTATGAATCTGGTGAGATATGTCTAAATACTTTCTCAAAATAAATGCTAGTCAGATTGAAGTGTTCCCCGTGCAAGGGACTCTGAAACTGAAATGTGCTTTTTCTTTAGAATTGTGATGTGCTTGATACTGGTAAACTGGCCAAAAGATATTTTATATATTATATATATCACATACTTTCATGATTATACTGTACTTTGCACTGCCCAATTGTACACTGGATTCTAAATATCCTAATATTTTTTTGAAAAAATAAAAAATAAAGCAAGGAGTATAGTCTTTATTTTGTCATATCACATACAAAGTTAAAAAAAATACTACCAAAATGGAAGGATTGTAAATATGTTACAAATTCACTGCAGAATATTGACATGCAATTATTGTCAGAAGTACTGATTCATATTTATGTTCCCAATTTACAACTTTGTATAAACAGAAATAATGTTTCTTCAAATTCTGATTAAAGTCTACTGAAAATTGCAAACATATTTAACTTAACAAAAAACTATAGTGAAGAACTACACTGTACTGTATATTCATTCTTTACAAATTCGTTTATTTCAGCAAAGTGAAGAAAAAGAAAATCTTTGTGGAGACAGTAGTTCTTCGTTAAAAATGGTCCAATATGCCTTTATATTAGCTCTTTCTTTAAGGAAATAATCCAAAATGGATTTTACCTCTTTAATGATTTATCATATTCTTTACAGTGAATAATACTATGCTTTTAACATATAACAACTTGTTTTTATAACTGCATAGCATATACAACAGCAATGAACACAATGATGACAGCTACAATAAGAAGCATTTTGTAGGTGTCTGAATGTAGCCTTTGGTTTGTCTTGTAGTCTCCAGGAAGGCTGTAATTGTAGAGAATCATTGTATATATGTGTTATGTTTATGCGATGACATAAAAAAAGGGTTTGGTGTGAAATTTGAGTGAAAGGTATTTAATTATTTATATATAAGCTGTGCATTTGAATTATTTAAAAAATTCTGACTTGTTCTCTCTCTCTTTTTTTTCTTTCTTTCTCTCTCTCTCTCTCTCTCTCTCTCTCTCTCTCTCTCTCTCTCTCTCTCTCTCTCTCTCTCTCTCTCTCTATCCTTCCCTATCTATCTCTCTCTAACTCCTTCCTCAGCTCTATCCACAACTTTTTTCTCTTTTTTTCTTTCTTCTTGCTCCTTCCACTTCCTTCCTTCTCTCTTTTTCCTCTTCAGCTCCTTCATTCTATTCCCCTGCCTCTCCCTCCCTTCCACTCCTCTCCCTCTTTTCTCACTCCCATCCACCTTACTTCCTCCCTTTCTTTTCATCTCTTCTCTGTTCCTTTTCTTGAAACTCACCCTTTTTTCTCCTTTGCCATTTCCTGTTCCTTCTCCTCCTCCTCTATCCTCTTCCACCCACGTCATTCCATATCCCTCCCTATCTCCCTCATCCTTATCCCCTCTCTCCCTCTCTCTCTCTCCCTTCATCCATTCCTATTCCCTTCTACCTCTCTTCCTTTCTCCTTCTCTTCCCTTTTCTCTCTCCCTCCATCCCTTCCTGTCCATCTCCTTCACCCTCTCTCCCTGTCCCTGTCCCTTTTCCTCTCTCCCTCCATCCCTCCCTCATCCTCTCTCTATCCCTCCCCTTCATCTCTCCCTCTATCTCTTCCTTATCCCCCTCCCCTTCCCTATCCCCCTCATCCTCTCCCCTTTCTCTCTCCCTGTCCCTCCCAATCCCTCTCTCCTTTCCTCCCTCCCAATCCCTCTCTCCTCTCCTCCCTCCCAATCCCTCTCTCCTTTTCTCCCTCCCAATCCCTCTCTCCCTCTCCTCTCCTTCCTCCCTCACCTCTCAGGATCGTAGCACGTTCCCTTCAGGTCGTCCTCGGAGACCATTTCTGGCCGCAGGTTCTTCAGCACCTCCGTAGCTGCCCGCTGCCCTGACTGGATGGCTCCGCTGATAAATCCAGTCCACTCTGTTGATGTTTCTGTGCCGGCGAAGTGGACCCTAGAATGAGATGATAATGTTATTATCACTATTATTATTATCATTATTATTATTGTCATTATCATTATTATATTATCTTTATTATTCATGATTATGATTATTATCATCATTATCATTACCATTATCATTATCCTCATTATTGTTATTATTATCATGATTATTATCCTTATCATTATTGTATTTATAACTATTATCATCCGTACTATTATTACTACTATGATTATCGTTATTATTATGTTGTTATTATCATTATCATAATATACTTATGATAATCACCCCATCCCCACCTCTTTCATCCCACTCCCACCCCTACTCCCCCCTCCCCACTTCCTTCACCCCACTCCCACCCCTACTCCCCCTCCCCACCTCCTTCACCCCCACTCCCACCTCCTCCAACACCCACATACCTGTCATGAGGCAAGCGGAGGTGCGGGAAGGCATACATGGTGCCAGGCACACCAAACACCACAGGGCACCCTCCTACATACGGTTCCTCGGCCCAAATCTTCTCCGTGTAGGACACGCAGTCTCGTCCCTCGGAGCCTAGGGTCGCTGCCAGGCCTTCTAAAACAGCTGTTTTTCGTTCCTCGTGCTATTGAGGGGGGGGGGGGGGTAAGGGGATGAGGGGGGAGGATATGGGGTTGGGGTTTGGGGGTGAAGGGGAGGAGAGGAAGGGAGGATGGGTAAGAGGAGGGGGGTGGAGGTTATGGGGTTGGGGTGGGGGATGGCGGGTATGGGGGAGGGGTAGGGGTGAAGGGGAGGGGTAGAGAGAAGGGGGAAAGGGGGGGGGGGGAGAAAGGGTAGGGGCGAAGGGATGAAGAAACGGAGTAAAAGAAGGATTGGGGAAGAGAAGGCGGGATAGGAAATTAAAATATCAATAAATAATAACATATACAATTCAGACATTTTCAAATATACATATACATATATCCATTCAACATCTAACCGCAAACACATCACCAGCTCCCCTACATACCCAAGCACCCCCTTACCCTCTCCCCCTCCCTCCTTCCCACCTACCCCCCTTCCCCTCTCACCGTCTTCCCCTGCCACTCAACCCCCTGGCGAGCTGCAATGAAGCCCACGATAGCCGCCGTCCCCCCGGGGGTAGTGGCGTCGAAGCACACACTCAGGGGGCCGCAGCTCACGCCCTTCGGAAGCCTCTCGTTGCCGCCGTTGCTGACGACCTCGCCGGAAAAGCCTTTCTCGCGCCAGAATGCCTGTGGGAGGGGGAGAGGGGGGGAGGGGGGAGAGGGTTGATTATTAGCACTATTATTATCATTAGCATTAATACTGTCATTGACATTATTATTATTATTATCATTATCGTCATCATTATTATTTTCATTATCATCATCATTATTATTTTCATTAGCTTTATTGTCAGTAGTAGTAGTATTCCCATTATTATTATGAATATATTATTAGTATCATTATAATTTTTACCATCATGACTATCATTATCATTACCATTATGACAATGATAATAATTATCATCAGCATTATTATCATTATCACTATCGTAATACTAAAATCACCAGTATCATCAATAATGCCATTATTGTTATTATCACCATTAATATTGCCTCATGACTTAAATAATGCTATCCTTTAAGAATCCTAGTAAAAAGTAATTAAAATATGTTTAGCAGTACAACTTGTTAAAAAAAAATAATAATAATGGCACAGCTTATCTAAACTTTCATAAGACTCTCTCTCTAAATCTCTTACCTTCTCATAAACCACCAAAAACTTGATAAGGTGTCCAACCGGCAGATTCTCGTAGATAAGTTTCTTATAAGGAGGAAGTGGAGGTAAAAACTCCATTTTATTTATCATGTTGGGCGGCGCAGTGACAATAACCCGGCGAGCCACAAACGTCTTCCCGTTTTCTGTCGTCACTTTAACGTTTTCTGTGGTTTGGTCCACTCGAATAACGGGGTGACTCAAGAGAACGACTTCTTTGCCCAGTCTTTCTGCTAGGAGTTGTGATATTTGTTGAGTTCCTCCCTGTAACAGTAGGGAATAGTAATATACAGAATGGATAGTATTTTGTTCGGTATAGAAATGTATGCCCTCTATTTCTCATTGATACATAAAACCATACTAAAAAGAGACAGTAAGCATCTTTGATCGTACCTACAAAAAAGAAAAGAAAAGAAAAGAAAGAAAGAACGTAAGAAAAAAAAGAAAAAAAGTATATATATATGTAGAGAGAGAGAGAGAGAGAGAGAGAGAGAGAGAGAGAGAGAGAGAGAGAGAGAGAGAGAGAGAGAGAGAGAGAGAGAGAGAGAGAGAGAGAGAGCATCTACGGGCATCAACATTAAAGAAAGAAATGAGGACAAAAATAAATAAAGTAAAAAAAAAAATAAAAATAAAAAAATCACCTTAAAAACTGACAAAGTAAAGGACGCTAACCAATGACTAGAAGCAAACCCACCGAAATAACCTCCTGTATGACCTTCCACTCATAACGCCACAACCTTGCGTGTGACCTTACCTTGACCCTGGCCTCCTGAGCGCAGTCCTTCTTGGCTTCTAAGATCTTCATGACCCCACCTGCCGCGTTCGAGTAAGCCAGAAAGAACATGGCGGAGATCCTAGTCGCGTCCGTGCCTTTAGAGAACGCAAGAGTGTGACAGAGTATCATTCATCTAATTAGTTCTGGGGAGTTAGAAAGTTGAAGAGAATGAGAGGGTGGGATAACGTTTATTTCATCCAAACAGATACAAACATACTAACCTACAGTCATACAAAATCTCTCTCTCTCTCTCTCTCTCTCTCTCTCTCTCTCTCTCTCTCTCTCTCTCTCTCTCTCTCACACACACACACACACACACACACACACACACACATACATACACACACACACACACACACACACACACACACACATATATATATATATATATATATATATATACATATATATATACATATATATATACATATATATAAATTCATAGATATATGTTTTCTTGCGAACGTGTCCACAGTGTGA
>BOPN01000966.1:138529-146029 GCA_017312705.2 Penaeus japonicus
ATAACACGAATACATGACATATAATATTGTACAAAACATAAAATATAAAGAAGACAAACATAATACAATGTAATTGTATGTTCTTGACATCAGCAGTGTTCTTCGGAGGACTTCGGAGCAAATCAACATATTAATTGTACATGTGTTAACCACTGTTTTTTTTTTTTTTTGTGTGTGTGTGTGTGTGTGTGTGTGTGTGTGTGTGTGTGTGCGTGTGTGCGCGCGCGCGCGCGCGTACCAGAGATCTCGGCGAAATGTGCCGTACTTTCCAAACTAGCTGGTTACTACTTACCTTAGAATACTTACCATAGAAACTTTTGTGCCCCAATAACTATTCAAAATCGCGCTGCACCATTCCCCTGCAACGAAAGAAGCCGCCAATGAACTGGACCGAAATCAGAAATAACCGTCGTAGGGAAAATATGTCTATAAAGTTTCGTGTAGAAATAATGATTGCCGATATTCTGATTATGCGACAGGGTTAGGTTTCAAGATGTAATTTCCAGTAAAACAGCGAAATAATCAGTTGAACCGGCAGTTTCAATGTATTTAGCTACTTAAATGGTCTGACACATGGTACATTTCAGCAGTAAGATCTTAATTAAACATCCGATTCTGAATATTTAAAAGAAAACTATAATGATTTGAAATTATTATACCCTTGTATCATAAATATGCCCGTCGGAAGTCCATAGGGCTGACATGTAGATTAGTAAGTATATATCTAAATAGCATTGCAGTTGTCTCTGAAGCTCGGGTCTTCCATGAACATTAAAAAAGTGAAGGAAAGAGAAGAAAAAAAAAAAAAAAAAAAAAAACTCGGGTATGCGGAACCGGCGTACCATTACGCGTATATACAATGTACGTGCTACGGATATACCATTGCGTGTACGTATACATGTAGCAGGAATACATAACCCGTTACTGATAGTGTTATCAGTAGACGAGGCGAGAGCTATCAGCAGGCGGTTACCTGTAGCAACGCCCTTTGTCGTTTGATTCTTGCCTAAGGGCGTTGAATTCAGATCGGGTGAAACTTCAGAACTTCGGAAATTCGAAACTTCGTTATTTTGTTATAATTTTGCCTTAGTTTTCTATAGTATGTGAACTGTTTATTTTATCTTTATTATGATTTTTTTTTTTACTTATTTGTAAATTATTCAACATTATGATATCCTAATATTATAAATTACATTAAGATTATTTTTTTCGGTGATTTTCAGGTAATTTTTAGGTTATTGATGATGTCTTTTTCACACTTCTTTGGTAATATCTCTTTAATTTCTTGTATTATCATCATTGTTATTATTCCAATTACGTTTGGCACTGGCACTTTTATTTTTGTCATTATCACTATCTTCCCTATTACCGCTACTGTCACTATTACCACTATTGTCACTTTTTATTATTATGTTTATTATCATCATCATGTCAGTAATTTAGTCGGAGGAATATAGTAACGCTGTTTCTGGACTATTGTTGTAACTATCGCCATTAATACCATTATTTCATTCCCAGAATTATTCAGATACAACACCTCCTGCTGTGAAATATAATTTTATATGTATAGATTATGTATACATAATAAATATAAACATACAAATATATCACCTACACCCTATGTTCACATGTTAATTGTCAACAAGTTAGATAAATCATGGATCACTTCTTGTTTTCAGATGGATTAAAATAGATGAAAAAGGATTATACTGAATCATTCTAAAAACAACAACAACACAACAACAACAATTTAAGGAGCTGTGTTCCATCACAGAAATACCAGCACCGTGTCCTATGTTGAACAACAAAGCATATACTATTTAGATTATGGGAAAGTTTATCAGAAATAGCACCACAGAAATTAGCAGAAGGATACGTTTATATTATTCCTTTTGCAATTACCGTGATGATAATGATGATGATAATACATATATGATAATAGTGATTATGAATTTAATATTTGTGATAACAGTAGTGATGATATTCATAATAATAGTGATAATGATACTGATAATGATGAGGATGATGATAATAATGGTAATCCTGTCACTGGTAATTCTCAATGATACTCTGAATGATAATGATATCACTGGCAGTTATCAAAGATGTTTTACAAACAGTTTGTCTTACTTTGAAATACATTAAGAAGTCATTGATAGTCAAAATGATCTAGATCTAATCAAAAGGCTATACTTACTAAGGAATAAGTACAGTACACACAAAGGACATCTACTTATTAAAGATAACTAAGTTCTGTAATAGACATGTAATAGATTTATCCGAGTCAGTGCTGTAATCTCCTCATAGACCCTCAGATTTTGTTATTTCAAATAGATAAATAAATGAAGAGATAGACACATGAGATAAAGACAATAGACAGATTCAACAAGAAATAACCAGGAAAATGAAATCACACACACACACACACACACACACACACACACACACACACACACACACAAAAAAAAAAAAAAAAAAAAAAAAAAAAAAAAAAAAAAAAAAAAAAAAAAAAAAAAACGTACCAGACACCGTGATCACCATAACCCCCCCCCCCCCACTCAACACAACATAAATGATAACACTTATAGAGGAAGTACCAGGCCGTTACAAGCAATCCAACCCTGATAATTACGCGTTGGATGGTTAGTTTGGGGGTATTTGATCTTCCTTTTTCGTTTTTCTTTTCTTTAATTGTGATTTTAGTTTGTTTCTTCTTTGAATTATGATCTTATTCACCTCTTCAAAAATTTATTTCATCGTGACTGAATGTTAGTGATGATCATGACTATGATATTAACGTTAGTCATTATAAGACTTTATAATAATGATAATCATGATGATGCTGATACTGTTTATATCGCCATTATTATTCTCATTATCATCATTATAACACTAATTATTAATATCATTCCTACTGGTTCTACGATTGATATCATTATCATTGGCATTATCTTTATAATCATTATAATCATTGGTATTACTATTGTTATTGTTAGTTTCATTCATATTATCATAATCTTTATTGTTATTATTATTGTTATTATCATTATCATTATTATTACTATTACTATGATCATCATCATTAATATTATTACTATTGCTATTACTATTATCATAATTTTCAGGATAATTATATTCATCATTATCATCAATATTATCATTATTGTTATTGTTAATATCATTAATAAATATTCTTATCAAAGTGATTACTGTCATTATTGTTACTACTTTGTTATTATCATTGTTATGATTATCATTATGATGACTATTATTATTATTATTACTGCTACTACTAGTATTACTATTCCCATCATTATTATCATTATCATTATTACAATCATAATTATCACTATCATCTTCATCACTGTAATCCTCGTCATTATAACTATTTTTTTTAATTATTAGTGTTTTCATCATTATTATTATCATTACAACTGTCATGGTACAATTATTATTACTATTGTCATTACTATCACTATCATTATTATCATCATGATTAGGATTCTGATTCTGTTATATTTACTTAAGAGATGTTTCTCTCATGAAAATAATCCCATCAATTCTGCCATTTTCAACCTTATTATATCCACTGTCAATTTCCATTGTCATTCGCCCTCCATTCGTCGAAGGGTGAGGGGAGGGGAGGGGAGGAGGAGGGGGGAGTGAGAATAACGAATAATGAAGCACTCTATCATAATTATTCCTATCATTTGTTCCAGAAAAGATACTTGAGGCACGTGATCTAACCACAGGGTCGCGTCTCCCACTGAACGACACAATGTTATCAGTTAACCTCCCTATGACTTATTGTTATGACCAAAAAACATCGCGAATAGGCTGTTAAGATGCCACACAATGATTTAAGTCTTCGTTTTTTTTAAATGTGCCTTTGGTTATGGTAGATTGTAGATAGAAAAGGACGTGTTTTTTTATGAGAGGTGTTGCTAAATTGTGTTTTTTTTTTTCTTAGGGTTTTTGTTTTGTTTGTCTGTTCGTTTTTGTTTGTTTTGGTGTGAGGTTTGTTTGTGAAGAATACATCTGTTTTTTTTAAGGTTAACTTGAGGTTGTGGTTGCCTATAGTTACTCTATGGATATCTCGCGTCAAGGTTAAATAAAGGCTATAGTGATAACTTCCTATCAGATTCATAAAGAATGATTCCACAATTTAGTATTTATATACATGCATCAATTATTCTTAAATTAACCAACCCAGAGTATAACACGATTGCTGGAATATCGTTTTTTTTTCTCTCTCTCTCAATCGTTTACGTAAAAGTATAAACCGCAAAGAAAAGATTAAAAAAAAAAGCGAACAATACCACTAACACTTCAGATCAACGCGATTTCACTATTGTCTTTATCAGTGCCTCGTCTCCCCCTTACACACACCTCTTCATTGGGGAGGAGCGAGTGTGGGTCTATCTTTCTCTCTGCCTCCTGGATATCATCTGGGAAAGGGGTCATTGCGGCGAGAGACAGTGTGTGGCAAAGGTCTCTAAGAACTCACTCAGAGACAGAGACACACACGCACCTGACGAAGGGAGTACCGCAAGTGGGGGAGTGACTGGAGTTTCTTCGTAGACAGGGCGGAGTTGGAGTCACTATGAGGACGAAGGGGCTTCTTTGGGCTCTTCTCCTGCTAATGGGCCATGGTGGTGAGTATTATGGGTTTGGTTGAGCTTTTTCTTTGCGAATGGGCGCGTATTATGAGGCTTGTGTATTTGTTTACAAGGATGTAAGCGTAGATATATTTCTCCGTAGCGTTGTTAAAGTTAGTCCTTCAAAAGGCCACACTTCAGGTCTCTTGTAAGAAGAGTGCATTGTGGAATGAGATGTATGTTATTTAAACAAAAAACGGACATGGTTTACACCTCAGATTTTCGTTCTCTATCCCCCATTGAATAAAAATTCCATAGCTTATAATCAGACCTGCTTTTCTGAACGATAATGCTATAGATTAAGAACATAAAAGATAAACTATTCTAAGGCATTGGCACTCTAGAAAAGATGTTAAAAGCTGTTAAAGTCAAAGACAATATCACTCTCAATTGGGTCCTGTTCATCATTGAAGTTCCCCTTTGCATGCAATCTATTTCAAGGGCGTCACGCATGCGGCCCGACATACTCTTACATAAAAAAACAACTTTATTCAATAGATACAATGGTTATTATGTTTGCATAGATAGTTTATTGCAACATAAATCGAATTATGTTTGGTAATCTATCACAACTGACAATTTAGAATTTAAAAAAAGTCTTCCGTGTGCAGTTTGTGGCACCAGCCATACTTTACATGATTTAACTATTTTTTGAAGAATATTATTCATATATTCTTAGTGGGCATTTGATTAATCAACTGATGTCATTTATGTATAACATTCTTTTTCATGGTTTATATAATTTATCAATGGTTCCTTTTTATCTCCTACACTCGCAGCGTACTCATAATGTATCTAGCCGATAAAGATAACTTTAACACTCCTGGTCTCTTTAGTACTTACTGCATCCACTACTCGCTACTATCTTTTTACTCTTTATTTTTATTCACTACTTTTTTTTGGCATTCGCTATTACCTTATTGATCCTTTTTTTTATTCACTCCTAATTTTTGAAAATCTTTGTTAATCCAATTTACTACCTTTTTTAACCTTTTTTGGCTTAAAAAGCTACCTGTACAAAAGACTATAGTTATTATTCGAAATTTACATCCCCATCGTATATAGTCTATTTATAGACTTTTATCAGTTATATATTAATAGGGGTATATCTCGTTTATGTAAATCGCAATTTACTATCTATTGTACTGCATGTGTGGTGCTTATTTTTCTTATTAATATTTTATAGACAACAAAGAACTAATGAATAGCCTAAAGTCGCAAAAATAATAATGATAAAAAACAAAACAAAAAGTTCTAGGTGTTTCGATCCTTTCCAAAGTGGCATTGACTTCTGCTTCGAGTTAATATTTGCGTAAATATTTGATATATTTGTTAATAAAGGTATTATTCAGATGATGTTTTTATCAATCAAATCAATAATACAAATTTCCTTACAGTTCGATATTATTTCACTTGATCATGTGACAAAATGTATGGGATTTCCCGCTTATTATTTATATATTTTTCTTTAACTGACACTCCGATTTAAATATTACAACTTAATATCGATAAGAGTGAAACAATGACTATGTATTTGTCAAAAATAAAATATTCTTGAAAAAAAATTACACTTTTATATATAATCCCAAGTATTTTCTCTCTTCTCTCCCTCTCTCTCTCTCTCTTATCCATCTCTCTCTTATCCATCTCTCTCTCTGTTCATCTTCTTCCTTATTCGTCTCTCCTCTCCCTTTCTATTTTTTTCTGCATCCGTTCTGTCTTTCTATTTCTTCCTCTCCATTATCTCCGTTATTCTCTCTCATCTCCTCCTTCCACCCACTTTTCGCCTCTCCCTCTTCTTTTTCCTTCTCTCCCCATCTCATTCTCCCTCTCTCTACCTTATACTTCCTCTCTCCCTTTCTCCCTCTCTCTTACTCAATTCCCCCCCTTCTCCCTTTCTCTCTCATTCTACCTCTCTCTTCCTCACATCCCCCCTCTCTCCCTTTCTCTCTCATTCCCCCTCTCTCTTCCTCAATTGTCCCCTTCCTCCCTTTCTCTCTCTCATTCTCCCTCCCTCTCCCTCCCATTCTCCATCCATCTCCCTCTCCCTCTCCCTCCCATTCTCCATCCGTCTCCCTCTCCCTCTCCCTCTCCCTCTCCCTTCCATTCTCCATCCGTCTCCCTCTCATTCTCTCTCCCTCTCCCTCCCATTCTCCATCCGTCTCCCTCTCCCTCTCCCTCTCCCTCTCCCTTCCATTCTCCATCCGTCTCCCTCTCATTCTCTCTCCCTCTCCCTCCCATTCTTCATCCGTCTCCCTTTCTCTCTCTCATACTCCCTCCCTCTCCCTCTCATTCTCCCTCCGTCTCCCTCTCATTCTCTCTCCCTCTCCCTCCCATTCTTCATCCGTCTCCCTTTCTCTCTCTCATACTCCCTCCCTCTCCCTCTCATTCTCCATCCGTCTCCCTCTCATTCTCTCTCCCTCTCTCCCCTCAGCCCTTAGTAAGATGGTATCCCGGTGTCCCGAGGGCTGGGTGCACCAAAGCAGCTCCGGCCAGTGCTTCAGAATCCACTCGTACGGCAAACTGAGAAAGTTTTCGGACGCGCGGTCTTACTGCAAAGGACACGGGGGGGACTTAGCTATTATTGAAGATGTCGATACGAAGGTCAGATGTTTCGTTTTTTATGTGTTATTGATGCGATGGATTTATTATTGATTGAATGTAAGTTTGTTTTGATGAAATGTTTTGACCTGTCCTTTTTCTTTCTATCTGTCCCTCTCTCTGCCCTTCTGTCTTTCCCATCTCTTTCCCCCCCTTCCTTCCCCCCTCCCACCTTACCTCTCAATCCAATCCCTCCACCCTCTCCCCTTCCCCCACTCCCCCCTCCCCCCCACATACACCT
>BOPN01000966.1:151029-158529 GCA_017312705.2 Penaeus japonicus
TTAAGATTTGTTTTTGTTTTTATATAAATATAACAGTTTGTTAATAAATGTTCTTTTAATATAATTAATGACAATTCCTAGTAAGATTGTATTACTAATTTCATGTTTGATATATGGTAATAATACAATAATTGTGGTGCTATTTATATAAACTAGTATCCTAATAAATGTACTTATCAATACAATCGGAAAACAGAAGAAGGTAGCATGGTATGATATTTAATGAATTAAACATAAATTTTCCCTCATTTCTTAACAGTCAAATAATGTTTCCTAACTGCCCATCACAGATCCATGGACGGTTTCGGAGCGGCAGTTATTAACCACGAGCAGACTGATGGCAAGTGGGTCGTCGAGAAACTCACTGAGGATTACCATTATCTCTGCCAGAAGAAACAAGGTGGGGGAAGGAACACGCACACGCGCACTCACACACACGCGCGCACACACACACACACACACACACACACACACACACACACACACACACACACACACACACACTCACGCACACACACTCACGCACATACACACACACACACACACTCACTCATTCACTCACACTCACACACAAGCCTTTAAGTGTGTATGTGTACACACATGTAAGCAAATCACACTATCGTGTTGATACAATGACAAAAAAACAAACTTGCCATACACAAAATGTTTTTTTAATTATTCATTTTTTTATTAAAAAAAAAAATCAAAGGTGCTAGGAAGCAGTTGTAGCAATAAAAAACAAAAATCAATGATACCAACACCAGAAAATAGAAAATAAATTAATGGGAATAATATTAACAATGATGATACTAATGGTATTGATGAAATCATAGCAACGAAAACAAGGATTATTCAAATAAATATGATTATGATAACCACAATAATAATACTAGAATGTATACATACATACATGCAGGATTGTACACATACAAATATACACATATACAAAAAATAATAACAAACCCCTTCTCCCTCTCCCCCTCCCCACCCCTTCCCGCATACCACCCACCCTCTCCCACCCCTTCCCCCTCCACCACCCACCCCCTCCCACCCCACAGGCGCGTGCGTGGCGGGCTGGGAAGAGTTCGGAAACTCCTGCTACTACTTCAACACCGAGGAGGACGACATGGTTGTGTGGGACGACGCCAAGACGACCTGCGAGGCCGTGGGAGCTCGCTTGGTCGTCCTTGACACATTGGCTGAGGATGAGTACTTCAGGGCGCACATGCCGGAGACGGATCAGCTGTGGATAGGATTATATAGTGAGTGTTTGTTTGTTTAGGGGTTGTGCGGTGGATTGTATAGTGATTGGAGGATGTGGTGAGGATTTTATAGTGATTAAAGGATGTGGTAAGGATTTTATAGTTTGTTTTGGGGGGATTGTGTGGTGAGGACTGTATAGTGACTGATGTGAGGATTGTATAGTGACTAAAGAATGTGGTGAGGATTGTATAGTGAGTTTGGAGATTGTGTGGTGAGGATTATAGTGTGTATAAAGGATATGGTGATTGTAGAGTTTGTTTGGGGATTGTGCGGTGAGGACTGTATAGTGAGTAAATGTGCTGTTTCACTAGCATATTTTCCGTCGTTTTTTCGTCAGTTTTCAAAAACTGTCAATTTTTGGAGGCGCGCAGTCACACTACTATTTTACCGCCAGGAGTCATTGGCTCAGGCACGCGATACTCGCCTCGCAGTTGTAAACAATGGCGCCGAACAAGCGATAGTGCGCAGCGATGCTTAACTTTGTTTTAGTAGATGATGACCGTAACAAGAAAGCAAGATAATGTTCTCAATCAAATATTCCTCTGAAGGGCGTGTGTCCATGTAATAGAATTGGCACAGTTCAACGTGTTTCAAATCTAGAGGAGAAATGGCGCGCTCTGCGGCTGGCGGATGTAAACAATCAAATCGAGCACTTAAAACAAATTTTATTTATGGATATAAATTTTAGAGATGCATATTTATAATTGTTAATGTCATAATACTCATAACAAAATAAATGTCATTAAATTTGATCATAATTAACGATTCAAAACAAATACAAACATTTTAAAATATAGTCCTTGATTTGAGTACGCTTGGAAACTCGGAATTATCGTCTCACTAAAAAAACGACAATTCGCTCAAAAATTTACAATTTTTCAGAAAATTGACGGATATGTGCTAGTGTGACAGCGCCTTAAAGGATATAGTGAGGATTGTATAGTGACTTTGTTGGGGAATTGTGTGTTGAGGATTGTATTGTGAGTATTGTGTTGTGAATGCAGGATATGGTGAATATATTAGAGTAAGGATCGTATAATGACTAATGGATATGGTGAGGTTTGTATAGTGAGGGTTTTGGGGGATTATGTTTTGAGGTATTGTATTGTGAGTATCATGTTTGGGATTGTGTGGTGAGTGCAGGATATGGTGAATATAGAAGAGTGAGGATCGTATGATGACTATATGGTGAAGATTGTATGTAGTGAGTTTTTGCGTTCAGGATTGTATGGCGTGAATGTTGTATAGAAGTATGTATGTCATAAAATTCATGAATGATATATAAAAGCTGAGTGTCTAGCGAGTATAGTGAGCATTTAAGAGTATGGGCTTGAGAGAAGGAGGGTGGGGGAGGGGGGATATTTGGGAGGGGGGGTTAGGTGGGTTGTGTTGATAATGATGTTGGTATTATGGATATTTGTTATTGCAATAATAACAATAAGATGACAATAATCACAGTGAGATACAACAATGATAGTGATGAATTGCGGTAACACTGAAGATGATAATACTAATAATGGTAATATTATTAATAATAATGATGATAATACGGCTACTACTACTATACTAATGATAATAATAATAATAGTAATAATAAAGATAATAGTAATAATGTTAATTGTTAATAATAATGATATTAATGATAAAAATGATAATAAAGACAATGATGGTAGTAATAATAATAATAATAATAATAATAATAATGATGATAATAAAAATAATGATGATATAAGTTAAAGAAATCCCCCCCCCCCCCACACACACACACTCACACAACACCCCCCAACACACAAACACACAGACCACGCCCCTAACGCCATCTAACCTCCACCTTTCGTGTGTAGGCAACCCCGGCGACGGCTTTTACTGGGTTGACGAGTCGAGTATGCAGGACAAGAACTTCACTTTTGTTTCTGACGAGAACATTGAAGATGCTATCAACTCGGATGTGAAGAAATGCTCCTTCTTCCAGATCAAAGGTGAGAGAATTTTTTTTTTTTTTTTTAATTAATGAGAAAATAATATTAATTTGTCATCCATTACAATGTTGACTTCTTTCTTTCTTTCTTTCTTTTTTGTTCTTTCTCTCTATATATATTTTTCTTTCTCGCTTTTTCTCTTTCTCTTCTCTCTCTCTTTCTCATTTTCTTTCTCTCTCTCTCTTTCTCTTTCTTTCTTTCTCTCTCTCTCTCTCTCTCTCTCTCTCTCTCTCTCTCTCTCTCTCTCTCTCTCTCTCTCTCTCTCTCTCTCTCTCTCTCTCTCTCTCTCTCTCACCCTCCCTCCCTCCCTCTCTCTCTCTCTCTCTCTCTCTCTCTCTCTCTCTCTCTCTCTCTCTCTCTCTCTCTCTCTCTCTCTCTCTCTCTCTCTCGTTCTATCACTAACTCTTACTCTTACTCTCACTCTCACTCCCTCTTTCCCTTTCCATCTCCCTTCCGCTTCCCTCTTCTCCTTTCCCCTTCCTTTCTCCATCTCCCCCTTCTCCTCTCTCCCTCTTTTCCCCCTAATCCGTCTCCCCTTCACCCTCAATCCCCTTACTATTACCCTCCTTCCTCCCTCACTCACTCTCCCCCTTCCTCTCGTCACCTCAATCCCTCCCTCACTCCCTCCTTTCCTCTTGTCTCCCCAATCCCTCCCTTCCTCCTTCCCTCTTGTCACTCCAATCCTTCCCTTCCTCCTTCCCTCTTGTCACCCCAATCCTTCCCTTCCTCCCACTCTTCCTCTTGTCACCCCAATCCCTTCCTCCCTCCTTCCCTCTTGTCACCCCAATCCCTTCCTCCCTCCTTCCTTCTTGTCACCCCAATCCCTCCCCCCCCCCTCTTCCTCCAAACCCTCCCCCATCACCACCCCCCCCCTGAACACCTAATCTCCTTGACAGAATCGGATTCGCGAACGACCCTGCACTCCTCTTGGATCCCCACCGACTGCGCCACCAAGAACCACTACGCTTGTGAGATTCCTGCAGGAGACAGCCTGACCCTCCTGCCTCCTCCGGGTGGGTCTTGTCGTTCTCTGGTGTCCTCTTTTTTTTTTTTTTTTGTCTGGTTGTTTGTTTGTTTATCTTCTGTCTCCTCCGGGTGGGTCTTGTCGTTCTTTGGTGTCCTTGTTTTTTTTTTTTTTTTTTTTTTTTTTGTCTGGTTGTTTGTTTGTTTATCTTCTGCCTCCTCCGGGTGGGTCTTGTCGTTCTTTGGTGTCCTTGTTTTTTTTTTTTTTTTTTTTTTTTTTTTTTTTTTTTTTTTTGTCTGGTTGTTTGTTTGTTTATCTTCTGCCTCCTCCGGGTGGTTCTTAGACTTTTTTTTTTTTTTTTAGCTGTTTTATATTTGTTTTGTGATTTTTTTTTCGTTTCTTTGTCTGGTTGTTTGTTTGTTTGTCTTTTGCCTCCTCCGGGTGGGTCTTAGACTTTTTTTTTTTTTTTTTTTTTAGCTGTTTTATATTTGTTTTGTGATTTTTTTCATTTCTTTGTCTGGTTGTTTGTTTGTTTGTCTTTTGCCTCCTGCGGGTGGGTCTTAGACCTTTTTTTTTTTTTAGCTGTTTTATATTTGTTTTGTGATTTTTTTTCGTTTCTTTGTCTGGTTGTTTGTTTGTTTATCTTCTGCCTCCTCCGGGTGGGTCTTGTCGTACTTTGGTGTCTTTTCTTTTGTGTTGTTTTGTTGTTGTTATTGCTGCTGTTGTTGTTGTTGTTTTTTTTTAGCTGTTTTACTTTTGTTTTGGGATTTTTTTTCGTATTTTTATCTGGTTGTTTGTTTGTTTATCTTCTGCTTCCTTCAGGTGGGTTTTGTCGTACTATGTCTCTTTGGTATTTCTTTTTGTGATTTTTCCCTTTTAGTTTTGTGGTATGTTTTTTGTCTCCTTATCTGTTTATATATTTGTCTATCTGTCTATTTATTGATTTGTCTATCTGTCTATTTATTGATTTGTCTATCTGTCTATTTATTGATTTGTCTATCTGTTGATCTATTTATGTATATGAATATGCATATGTTTATGTGGGCGCGTGTGTAAACTTCACACATATACCTAATTTCATTCGGTTTATCTTCACTTTTTACGCAATTATTCCCCAAGGCACTATCTTTCCTCAAGATCACAACTGGTTACAAAAAAAGAACAACAACAACAACAACAACATTCCCCATCCTAAATCCCCTTATTCTCCACCCGCAGAACTGAAGTATTGTCCTGAAGGTTGGGTGAACAACTTAGAACATTGCTACCTGTTCAGCTTCGAGGAAAAATCTTGGGCCAGCGCGCAGTCGGAGTGTCAGAATGGTGGCGGCGATCTGGTGTCCATTCTCACGTGGGGCGAGCAGGATTACGTGTCGAGTAAGGTTCAAGTGCACGCACGCACACTCACACTCACACTCACACTCACTCGCACACGCACACGCACACGCACACGCACACGCACACGCACACGCACACGCACACGCACGCGCACACGCGCACACACACACACACACACACACACACACACACACACACACACACACACACACACACACACATACACACACACGAGTCTGCTTTCCAATAATTTTAACATAAAAAATCTTATGTGTATTTTTATATCACTCTTCGACACCAGAAAATCACATATTATAAATCCCTTTTGCCATAAACATAACTCACATAAACATAAACAGAACTCACAAAACACAATAACACCAACTTTTCAACCTTGCAACATGATAAGGTTATGCAACATTACATCTTCGTTTCCTCCTAGCAGATAACATGATAAAAACCAACATTGCATCTCCTTCCCCTTCCTAGCAGATAGCAAGATGAAATTGACTCACATATCCATCCCCTCGGCGTCACAGATAAAAGGATAAAAATGACATTCCACATCCTTATCTCCCTCGCAGATAACATGATGGGCAATGGGTGGATTGGTCTGAATGACAGGCAGACCGAGGACGTCTGGGTGTGGAGTGACAACAGCAAGGTTTCCATCACGAACTGGAATGATGGTGGGTATAGTGAGGGAAGGAGAGAGGGAGGGAGGGAGGGAGACATAGCCTGGTGCGGAGAGTGAGAGATGGGTAGCTGTAGTTATATTTGGTTATTCATTTGGTATGCTTTTTGGTGAAGGAGTGGATATAGTTGTGTGAGATGTTGATATAGGTATAGATAGATGGATAGATGGATGGATATCTCTCTCTCTCTGTCTCCGTGTTTCTCTTTCTCTCTCTTTCTCTCTCTCTCTCTCTCTCTCTCTCTCTCTCTCTCTCTCTCTCTCTCTCTCTCTCTCTCTCACTCTCTCTCTCTCTCTCTCCCTATCTTTCTATCTATCTATATCCATAAACATATAAATAAATATACATAAAACCTTGTACATCACCACACTCCGTGCTTTCACCTTCTAACACCAAACCCCATCATTTTACCTAAACACCAAACAAAGCCATACCCCCTTATTCCACCCCATACCCCCCCATACCCCCAGGCGAACCAAACGGCAACGCAGGGAATGAGAACTGCGGGGAAATGCGAGCGGACACGGGGAAGTGGAATGATCTGCCATGTCACCTCGCTCGTGTGTTTACGTGCAAGAGGAAGGCTTCTGCCACGCCCATCGCGCCGGTGGAACCAACGACCACGCCTTATCCTGATTGTGAGTATGTGGGGGAGGGGATAGGGGAGGGGGTAGGGGTGGAAGGGGATGGGGGTAGGGGATGGGGGAGGGGTGGTAGGGGATGAGGGAGGGGATGGGGGAGGGGATGGGGGAGGGGGGGTGGTAGCAGGGCCGGGAAGGGTGGGGGAGGGGGAGGGGTGGAAGGGGATGGGGGAGGGGTGAAAGGGGATGGGGGAGGGGGAGGGGTGGAAGAAAGGTTGGGAAAGGGAGGGAGGGAGGAAGGGGAGAGGTGGATAGGGAGGGGGAAGGAAGGATTGGGTAGAAGGGGAGAGGTGGATAGGGAGGGGGAGGGAAGGATTGGGTAGAAGGGGAGAGGTGGAAAAAAGGGGGATGGGTAGGATTGGGGAGGGGGTGAAGGTATGGGGGGCTCGGAAGAGGGGCAGAAGGAGGTAGTATTGTGAGGGAAGATGAGGGAGGGAGGAGGGACGAGGGAAAAGGGAGGGAGGAGGAGGGAAGAGGGAAATGGGAGGGAGGGAGGGAGGAGGGAAGAGGGAAAATGGAGGGAGGGAGGGAGGAGGGAGGAGGGAAGAGGGAAAATAGAGGGAGGAGGAGGGAAGAGGGAAGGAGGGAAAATATGAGATAGATGCGACAATTGAACGCAA
>BOPN01000966.1:168529-176029 GCA_017312705.2 Penaeus japonicus
ATTTTATTCCGTAGGCTAATGCTACTTTAATTACGTTTTGTGTTTGTTTTAATGTTAATATTGTTAACATTCGTGGTAATACCATCATGGTGGTCTTCATACGATATCCTAAACTTTTTTATTGTTTTTATTAAGTTGAATTCTGAGTGATTACCAATATTATGGTCTTACGAGTCTTACCATCACTATAATTATACTAACATTATAATCCTACTAGCGTTATAGTACTACCAGCGTTATAGTACTACCAATATTACAGTCCTATCGATATCATAATCCTATCAACATCATGATCCCACCAAAAAAAACAAAAAAAAAACAATCACCATCAATATTGCAATCCTATCAAATGATAAGCTTACCAACAACAATCTTAATCACCATTATCAACCATCATTATAATAATCCTTTACCCTTCTTCTACCCCCCCCCCCCTATTTTCACCCCAGTGCGCTGCCCGAATGGCTGGAAGTACTGGGACAACCATTGCTACTATTTCGGCCTCGAGTCCAAGTCGTGGAGCGATTCCAGGTCATGGTGTCAGGCCAACTTAGGCAGTGACCTGGCTTCCATCACCAGTGAGGATGAGAACACTTATATCAATAGTAAGTGAAGGGAGAGAGGTGTTTATGAACAAATGGTCAATTTAGAAAGGTGTAGCTATGTTGATTTTGATAGGTATATGCATTGCAAGGTATATATATATGGTGTGTTAGAAAATGATGTGCATGGTAATTTTTGAAAGTTACATCCATGATATTATATTCAGTCGCTTGATTAAGATGATAATGTAAAGACTTATCTATAATTTTCTAACAATTTCTGACAATATCTCCCTCCGTATCCCCCCCCCCCCTGATTATTTACCCCGCCGCAATTTTCTCCCCCAGGTGTGTTAGCAAACCAGTACGTAAACGCCTGGATTGGTCTCCATGACAACGACGCCGGGGAGGAGTGGCACTGGATGGACGGTGCCAACTTTGGCTATACGAACTGGATGGACGGGGAACCAAACAACCAGGATGGACTGGAACACTGTGGAGAGGTAGGAGGTATGGGGATGGTTGTGCGGGGGGCGTGGGGGGAGGGGGTGGAGTGGAAGGGGGGTAAGGTAGAGTGGAATTGCTTGTGTGGGTGTGTAAGGCGTGTATGGGGTGGGGATGGGGGTCGGGGTGTATGTGTGTGTGTGTGTGTGTGTGTGTGTGTGTGTGTGTGTGTGTGTGTGTGTGTGTGTGGGGGGGTGGGGGGGGGTGTGGGGGGGGGGGGGGGGGGGGGGGGGGGGGGGTGTGTGTGTGTGTGTGTGTGTGTGTGTGTGTGTGTGTGTGTGTGTGTGTGTGTGTGTGTGTTTGTATGTTTGTGTGTTGGTGGTTGCATAATGTTGGTGGAAGTGTTTGGTGACGGTAGGGGTATTTATGTAGTGTGTACGTTTGGAGATGTGTTTATGATCTGTTTTGAAGTGTGGTTTAAATAAGTGCACAGGCAATGGTGGTTAGTTAATACATGATATTATAGAATTATTCGCTGATAGAATTCTGAACTGCTTCTTATACTCCATGCAACTCGATTGAGATATTTGAAATCAATCTGGCATGCATTCTGTAAATTTGATAATTACGAAAAAAGTACGATTAAAAAAAAATAATAATAACAAATCAACCGACAAAGAAAACGTAGTTTTGCCAACTATGAAGGGGTGACTATAATATTCGACGATATATATATTTTTTTGTCCTTTACGTGAAGACCCGAACCGTCTCAGGTTTCTGTCATTACTAGATCATCACTCAGTAACTCTGTCCAGCTTACGACCCACGCGAATAACCCTGAAAGTCAGACATGCTACCATTCAGAAGTTATTGACGAAATTGTCAGCTAAAAACTGTTCACGCAAAATACAAGCAGAATTTATAAAGTGGAAGTAGTGAAGATATTTCCTTTACTTAGCGAGAGCGAGAATGAGAATTAGAATGAGAATGAGAATGAGAATGAGAATGCTAGTGCGAATAAGAATGAAAATATAAATAAGAGTGAGAGAGCGAGAGCAAGAGTGAGAATGCGAATGAAAATGAAAATGCGAATAAAAATGAAAATATGAATGAGAGTGAGAGAAGGAGACCGAGAGCAATAGAGAGAGAAAGAGAAAGAGAAAGAGAAAGAGGGAGAAAGACCGACTGAATGACTGACTGCCTGATTGACTGACTTCAGCAGCACAACAAGAGGCCACGCCCCTCAGATTGATAACTCAGAGTCACGGTGTTTCTGCGCAAGATGTAGACAGTGCAATAAAGACACTGCTGAGACAACGTAATAACAGCTGTAAGAAAAGGACAAGAAAATGTTTATTTACAATTTTCTTTCACAATTTTCTTTCTTTCCCTCTTTCTGTCGGCCCGTGTTTGTGTTCTTTGCTTCACAAATGCAGATGATGCTTCTGTCAAGAAAATGGCACGGAGGTGTTGCAATATTCAATCTTGCAACTGACGCTCTGGCAAAATAATGCATGACTGTTTTTTTTATTATCGTACTTTCCAAAAAGTTTTACCTCAATTTCTTTCGCTCATGAGTATGTAATATATATATATATATATATATATATATATATATATATATATATATATATATATATATATATATATATATATATATATAATATATATATATATATATATATATATATATATATATATATATATATATATATATATATATATGCATACACATATACACACACATACATACATCCATATACGTATGTATTTATATATACACCTATGCTATGGTCATTAGGATAGGCCAATATATATTGCCTTGAGCAATGAAATGACAAACTTAATGTTAAGAAAAGTCATATATAAAATCATGATAGTTAAACTCAACTGGAAACTAAGATAATTTTTGTCAATATAAGCAGTAAGTTGTAGATTCTAATGATGCAGAATGGAAAAATGTGGTGTAATGTGGGAGGAAAATACATTCATGACGAATGAAGGATTTTGTGTGTTTCTTCTATCAAAACGGTGACAAGTGTTAATGTTAAGAATTATTCAAACGATTCCAGTACTTGCGCACAACTATTTATTTGATATGTTATCAATGATATTTCGTATTTATCTACATGAAAAAAGGGGCAAGAGAAACATGAGATTTACTTCAATATTTATTGCAGTTTCATCAAAAATCATATCAATGAAAATATAGATTACCAAGAAATGATGCTGACATCTTTAACTTATTCATAAATTATGGAATGAATATTAATGGCAGTATTGTACAATGCAAAAGGCTAATCATATTCTGTGCAAATTGTAACTGCAATTTCCCTTCCGATTAAAGCAATGCATAAATGTCCAATTGGATGAAAATCACTGCCTGATCTGTGTGTCCTGTAGCTCCTGCTAGACTTATTCCTCTGCAATGGACTGGCCACGTCGCAGGCGAGAAAAGTCCTCGACTTCGATGTCGGCAGACTGAGCCTTGCGCAGCGGTGCCTTGGCAGAGGAAGGATCAGGGTGCACCAGCTTGAAGGGAAGGTCAGCAGTGAGGTCGCCGGCGATGGCGCCGCAGTTGAGCTTGACGCGGACAGAGTAGGACACGACGATGCCCAAGGCGTCGTTGACGTTCTTGCCTTCTGCCACCAAAGTATATATATATATATATATATATATATATAATATATATATATATATATATATATATATATATATATATATATATATATATATATATATATATATATATATACACATTTTTTTCTCGGAATAATTATTATGAAATATGAAGAACCTTGGTTTATCTTCTTCTATAAGATTGCAAACTTTGCAAATATCTATGTGAGTGACAAAACAAAAAGCACGTATGAGTGTATAAATGTGCTCGTACAAGACATATATGTATACGTTCTCACACACACACACGCACACGCACACGCACACGCACACAAACACACACAAACACAAACAAACACACACACACACAAACACAAACAAATACACACAAACAAACAAACACACACAAACACACACAAACACACACACACACACTCACTCGCAAATGAACCAAATGTCAAACCAATTTCATTTCTTTCACAGATAAGGTCATCTGATTACTACTATAGTGGTATGTGGAACGATATGCCCTGCGATCTTCTTAATGCGTTTGTGTGCAAAACTACAGTCAGTAAGTTATTATCTATTCCTTTATTCCTTTATCCATTATGTAATTATTATTATTTTTTTCTTTTCATTTTTTCCATTCGTGTGTCTTTGGGGGGTTCTTATTTCGCGTTCTTTCTTTCTTTCTTTCTATGCCTCTCTCTTTCTCTTTCGTTCTTTTTCTCTCTCTTTTCCTCTCTCTTTTCCTCCCTCTCTCTCTCTCTCTCTCTCTCTCTCTCTCTCTCTCTCTCTCTCTCTCTCTCTCTCTCTCTCTCTCTCTCTCTCTCTCTCTCTCTCTCTCTCTCTTTCTCATTTTTTCTTTCAATGCCTCTTTCTCTTTCTCTTTCGTTCTTTCTCTTTCTTTCTCTCTCTCTCTCTCTCTCTCTCTCTCTCTCTCTCTCTCTCTCTCTCTCTCTCTCTCTCTCTCTCTCTCTCTCTCTCTCTCTCTCTCTCTCTCTCTCTCTCTTTCTTTCTTTCTCTTTCTCATTATCTCATTCTCTCATTCTCTTTCGTTCTCTCTCTCTCTTTCTCTCTCTCTCTTTTCCTCCCTCCCTCTCTCTCACCCTCTCCCTCTCCCTCTCCCTCTCTCTCTGATAATCTCGATTTAGTTTGTCTTATCTATTGAATCATAGCCATTTCCCCGCTCTTATCAGACACGAATCAATTTCTCTTATTTATTAATTCATCCCTCTCCCCCCTCGCCCCCCCCCTCCCAGAGACATGCCCAGAATCATGGACACTTTACAACGGCAAGTGTTATTATGCGAGCAACTTCGAGGCAACCTGGAATGTTGCAAGGGACCTGTGCAAGGAATTCAACACGGAGGCCGACCTTGTTAGCATACACTCGCAGGACGAGAGTGATTTCTTTGGAGGTCAGTTTCTTATATACTTTTTTTCGTATGGTAATAGTGATAGTGATGATAATGTTAACAACAACAATATTTATCTTAGGAGTAATTGTGATGTTGATCGTACCCACTAGTACTAGTTACTACTACTACTACTACTACTACTACCAATACTAATTATTAGAGAGCTTATATTAAAGAATTATATTAGTGATAATATTGAGAATCATCGTTATGTATAGTCTATCATTTATGATTATATAATAATCATATTTATGATAATGCTTATAATGATAATAATACTAACAACTATGATCATAACAATACCTCAGAAAAAAAGCAAATAATAACAATACCAACACCTCCTTCCCCCCTCATCACCTCGTTACCTCCCCCTCCCTCATTACCTTCCCTCCCTCCCCTCCCCTTCCTCCTTACACTCTCACCCTCATTACCTTCTCCCCTCCCCTTCCTCCTCGCCCCCCCCTCCCTCCTTATCACCTCCCCCTCCCCATCCTCCTTACCCCCCTCCCCCCTCATCACCTCCCCCTCCCTCATTACCTTCCCTCCTCCCCTTCCTCCTCGCCCCCCCTCCCCTTCCTCCTCGCCCCCCCCCCCTCCCCTTCCTCCTGGCCCCCCCCCTCCCCTTCCTCCTGGCCCCCCCTCCCTCATCACCTCTCCCTCATTACCTTCTCTCCTCCCCCCTCATCACCTCATCACCTCCCTCATTACCTTCCCCCCTCCCCTTCCTCCTCTCCCCCCTCCCATTCCTCCTCGCCCCCCCTCCCCCATCACCCCTTCCCCTCCCTCATTACCTTCCCCCCTCCCCTTCCTCCTCGCCTCCTCCCCCTCCCACCCATACACACACACACAGACGTCCTGACCCACAGCAGCCTGGGTACCTGGATCGGCTTCACCTACGACGCAGAAACCGGGCAGTGGGCTTGGAGCGACGGCCAGCCAGTGAACTACACCAACTGGAACGATGGCGAGCCGAACAACCTGGATGGAGAGGCTTGCACGGAGATCATCGACGCTGTAGGATGGGACACGCACACCAAGTGGAATAACATGCCTTGCACCGACAGCAGGGCCTTTGGTTGCGAGTTCTTCCCGAGTGAGTGGTTTTTTTTTTTTTTTTTTTTTTTTTTTGGGGGGGGTGGAAGTAGGGGATGGGGTGTGTGCAGGAGGGGTGGGTTGGGTTGGGTGAAGAGAGAGAGAGAGAGAGAGAGAGAGAGAGAGAGAGAGAGAGAGAGAGAGAGAGAGAGAGAGAGAGAGAGAGAGAGAGAGGTTGATTGATTGATTGAGTGAGTTAGTGAGTGAGTTAGAGAGAAAGAGTGAGTTAAAGAGAGAGATAGTTAAAGAGTGTGTGAGTTTTGTGTGTGTTTGTTCGTGTGTGTGTGTGTGTGTGTGTGTGTGTGTGTGTGTGTGTGTGTGTGTGTGTGTGTGTGTGTGTGTGTGTGTGTGTGTGTGTGTGTGTATGTGTATGTATGCATGTGTGTGTGTGTGTGAGTGAGTGAGTGAGTGAGAGAGAGGTAGATAGATAGATATATAAATAGAGAGATAGAAATAGCAAACGGCGACCCCGAATAGGGATAAGCTGAGAAAAAGAAAAGAAGATAGATAGATAGACACACACATAACCAAACAAACACACACAGAAACAAGACACACCTAACCATCTTCCTCCCGCCCTCCCAACAGCACACACAGTCGGTTGTGAGGAAGGGTGGCAAGCTTTCAACAACTATTGCTACTGGTATTCCAACGGCGACTATTCCTACATCAGCAATTCATTCAATGAGGCGAGGGACGACTGCAGGAGCAAAGGCGGAGACCTCGTGTCCATTCATTCACAAGAGGAGAACGAGTTTGTTTACTCTCTCGTGGGAGAAGACTGTGAGTATTTTTTTATGAATGGCTTGGGTTGTGTTTTGGTATGCGTATTCTTATGATTTGTTTTTATTAACACGGGATGGGGTGGGGGGGGGGGGTATAGGAACCAGTAACACAGGGGTATAGGAACCAGTAACACAGGGGTATAGGAACCAGTAACACAGTGGTATAGGAACCAGTAACACAAGGGTATAGGAACCAGTAACACAGGGGTATAGGAACCAGTAACACAGGGGTATAGGAACCAGTAACACAGGGATATATGAACCAGTAACACAAGGGTATAGGAACCAGTAACACAGGGGTATAGGAACCAGTAACACAGGGATATATGAACCAGTAACACAGGGGGTATAGTAACCAGTAACACAAGGGTATAGGAACCAGTAACACAGGGGTATAGGAACCAGTAACACAAGGGTATAGGAACCAGTAACACAGGGGTATAGGAACCAGTAACACAAGGGTATAGGAACCAGTAACACAGGGGTATAGGAACCAGTAACACAGGGGGTATAGGAGCCAGTATCACAGGGTTATAGGAACCAGTAACACAAGGGGTATAGGAACCAGTAACACAAGGGGTATAGGAACCAGTAACA
>BOPN01000966.1:186029-191029 GCA_017312705.2 Penaeus japonicus
CCAGTATGTGTGTAAGTAAATCTTCCTTTGCCTTGGGATGAGAGGGAGGGGGGAGAGGGGAGAGGGGGGGATAAGGATAAGTCAGATATGCGGAGCAGATGCTACGCCCGGGCTACGGCCGTTTTGACGTGCCCGGCATGTGTCAGTATGTGCTGACTTGTATGTGTCAACGAGTGCTGACTCTAGGTCTGAGCTTGGCCCTTACTCGCCGTGGTACCCAGCCAGGCGACAGTGGGAATTCACGAGCTTGGACGGGGCTCGATCTGCTGACCACGGGGATGTGAGGCCAGCGCGCTACCACTGTACTAGCCTGACGGCTGAGAGGGAGAGGGAGGAGGAGAGGGAAAGGGAGAGGTAGGGGAGAGTGAGAGCGAGGGCGAAAGCGAGAGCGAATTTGAGAGAAAAAAAATGAAAAAGAGAGTGTAAGAAGAGAAAGAGAAAGAAACTGCGAAAGAGCGAGAAAGACGGGGAAAGAACAGTGAATGAAACATTAATGAAGGTAAAACAAACACCTACTATTTTTTCCTATCATCCCCCTCCGTAACCTACAGCATTCATTCACAAATTCGATCTTCCCCGTTTCATTCACACCGACTCATGAATGGACTGTTTACTACAGGCGAGTACGACAGGGAGGGCTACATACCCCCCACTCCCCCCACCACACCCGCTCCTACAACGTACTGCGCTGATGGCTGGGAGAGGCATGCCGGGAAATGCTACAAGGTTAGTGATGACAATGATTATTATTTTTAAAAATTATTCGTTGATTTTTTGAAATCTCATGGGATGTTATTATGAAAACAAAGTGAGGGGGGGGGGGATGTATGGAAAAATGATGGATAATGCATAACGATATCTATTCATATTTAAGAAGGGAACTATATCTCCCGAACAAAGATTAAAAGATAAATCAGTTAATTGATTAATAACGCTAAAAATAAACTTGAAAACTAGATGAAGCAGATCAATATATAATAAAAAGAAAAGAAAAGTAAATATGTGAATTTATGAGTGATACTGAAAATTAATAAAAAATAATTTTTAGTGAACAGCACTAAGAATTAATAAATAGTTAATTCAATACATGAGTTGCGCTTAAAATGAAAAAAAATACGAATGAAACTGAATCAAATGAAATATGAATAAAAAAGTGAATAAATATCTCGATAAATACCCACATAAACAAATAAAAGATAAATAAAGTCACGAATAACACAAAAGAGAATACCTAAAACAGTATATTAACAACAAAAAATGAATAATAATTAAAAGTAAAAAAAAAAAAGAAAAAAAATACGAATAACACAAAAGAGAATACCTAAAACAGTATATCAACAACAACAAAAAGTGAATAATAATTAAAAGTGAAAAAAAATAAAAATACGAATAAAACAAAAGAGAATACTTAAAATAGTATATTAACAACAACAAAAAATGAATAATAATTAAAAGTGAAAAAAATACGAATAACACAAAAGAGAGTACCTAAAATAGTATATTAACAAGAACAAATAATGAATAATAATTAAAAGTAAAAGAAAAAAAATACGAATAACACAAAAGAGAGTGCCTAAAACAGTATATTAACAACAACAACAAAATGAATAATAATTAAAAGTGAAAAAAAAATGAATAACACAAAAGAGAGTACCTAAAATAGTATATTAACAACAACAAATAATGAATAATAATTAAAAGTAAAAAAAAATAAAAATACGAATAACACAAAAGAGAGTGCCTAAAACAGTATATTAACAACAAAAAAAAATGAATAATAATTAAAAGTGAAAAAAAATGAATAACACAAAAGAGAGTACCTAAAATAGTATATTAACAACAACAAATAATGAATAATAATTAAATGTAAAAGAAAAAAAATACGAATAACACAAAAGAGAGTACCTAAAATAGTATATTAACAACAAAAAATGAATAATAATTAAAAGTGAAAAAAAAAACAATAACACAAAAGAGAATACCTAAAACAGTATATTAACAACAACAAAAATATGAATAATAATAATAAAAAAAAAAAAAAAAAAATTACAGGTCTTCCCAGAGCCACGAACATGGGGCATGGCGGAGGGCATGTGTAACTCCTACGGTGCCTTCTTGACCAGCATTGGCAGCGCGGAGGAACAAGTGTTTTTGCAAAGGTGAGATTTGATAAGTGTTTGTTGTAGTTGTTTTGGGTTTTATGGTTGATTTTGTTATTATTTAGGGGGGGGGGGGTTGGTTGATCATCATCATCGTCACTATTACTACTACCAACCTCACCACCCCCATCACCACCGGCATCATCATAATCATTATCATTATCACCACCACCACCACCAACCTTACACCACCACCACCATCAGCACCCATCACCACTACCACCACCATCACCACCCACCACCACCACCACCACCACCCATCACCATTCACCATTCACCACCACCACCCCCACACCATTCCCACCATCACCACCATCACCACCACCACCATAACCAAACTGATGCACCATTTCCTCCTTCCCTTTTACAGCCTTCCGGGCATTGTTGGCATAAGCGGCGACTATCTCTCCATATGGGTCGGTCTCTTCTTGTCCTCGGATGCAGGTAAGAAGGAAAGAGGGAGGGAAAGGGAGGGAGGGAAAGGGAGGGAGGGAAACGGAAGGAGTGAAAGGGAGGGAAAGGGAGGGAAAGGGAGGGAGGGAGGGAGGGAGGGAGGGAGGGAGGGAGGGAGGGAGGGAGGGAGAGGGAGAGAGAGGGAGGGAGGGAGGGAGGGAGGGAGGGGAGGGAGGGAGGGAGGGGAGAGAGAGGGAGGGAGGGGAAGGGAGGGAGGGAAAGGGAGAGGGAGGTGGGGAGGGAGGGAGGGAGGGAAGGAGGGAGGGAGGGAGGGAACGGGAGGGAGGAAGGGAGGGAGGGAGTGAAAGGGAGAAAGGGAAGGAGTGAAAGGGAGAAAGGGAAGGAGTGAAAGGGAGGGAGGGAGGGAGGGAAAGGGAAAGAGGGAGGGAGTGAAAGGGAGGAAGGGAGGGAGTGAAAGGGAGGAAGGGAGGGAGTGAAAGGGAGGGAGGGAGGGAGTGAAAGGGAGAAAGGGAAGGAGTGAAAGGGAGGTAGGGAAGGAGTGAAAGAGAGACAACACGAGAAAGCAAATCAAGATGAAAACACGAGAACCGAAAGTAACCTCAACGCTCCGCAAGTAGCGATACGGCCTCGCGTCCCGTCCTTCCGCTTTCTCTCTTTCTCTGCTTTTTGTATCTCTTTCACTCTTTCTCTGTCTCTCTATCTCTTCTTCTCTTTCTATCTTTCTCTATCTCTTCTTCTCTTTCCCTCTTTCTATGTATCTCTGTCTTTCAATCTCTGTCTTTCTCTCTCTTTCTGTTTGTTTTTCTATCTCTTTCTCTCTCTTCCTCTGTTTCCGACCATTCTCTCTGTCTCTCTCTCTCTTCCTCTGTTTCCGACCATTCTCTCTGTCTCTCTCTTCCTCTGTTTCCGACCATTCTCTCTGTCTCTCTCTTCCTCTGTTTCCGACCATTCTCTCTGTCTCTCTCTTCCTCTGTTTCCGACCATTCTCTCTGTCTCTCTCTTTCTCTGTTTCCGACCATTCTCTCTGTCTCTCTCTCTCTTCCTCTGTTTCCGACCATTCTCTCTGTCTCTCTCTCTCTTCCTCTGTTTCCGACCATTCTCTCTGTCTCTCTCTCTCTTCCTCTGTTTCCGACCATTCTCTCTGTCTCTCTCTTCCTCTGTTTCCGACCTTCTCTCTGTCTCTCTCTCTCTTCCTCTGTTTCCGACCATTCTCTCTGTCTCTCTCTCTCTTCCTCTGTTTCCGACCATTCTCTCTGTCTCTCTCTTCCTCTGTTTCCGACCATTCTCTCTGTCTCTCTCTTCCTCTGTTTCCGACCATTCTCTCTGTCTCTCTCTCTCTTCCTCTGTTTCCGACCATTCTCTCTGTCTCTCTCTCTCTTCCTCTGTTTCCGACCATTCTCTCTGTCTCTCTCTTCCTCTGTTTCCGACCATTCTCTCTGTCTCTCTCTTTCTCTGTTTCCGACCATTCTCTCTGTCTCTCTCTCTTTCTCTGTTTCCGACCATTCTCTCTGTCTCTCTCTCTTTCTCTGTTTCCGACCATTCTCTCTATCTCTCTCTCTCTTCCTCTGTTTCCGACCATTCTCTCTATCTCTCTCTCTCTTTCTCTGTTTCCGACCATTCTCTCTGTCTCTCTCTCTCTTCCTCTGTTTCCGACCATTCTCTCTGTCTCTCTCTCTCTTCCTCTGTTTCCGACCATTCTCTCTGTCTCTCTCTTCCTCTGTTTCCGACCATTCTCTCTGTCTCTCTCTCTCTTCCTCTGTTTCCGACCATTCTCTCTGTCTCTCTCTTTCTCTGTTTCCGACCATTCTCTCTGTCTCTCTCTTCCTCTGTTTCCGACCATTCTCTCTGTCTCTCTCTCTCTTCCTCTGTTTCCGACCATTCTCTCTGTCTCTCTCTTCCTCTGTTTCCGACCATTCTCTCTGTCTCTCTCTCTCTCTCTGTTTCCGACCATTCTCTCTGTCTCTCTCTCTTCCTCTGTTTCCGACCATTCTCTCTGTCTCTCTCTTTCTCTGTTCCATTCATTCTCTCTGTCTCTCTCTCTCTCTCTGTTTCCGACCATTCTCTCTGTCTCTCTCTTCCTCTGTTTCCGACCATTCTCTCTGTCTCTCTCTTCCTCTGTTTCCGACCATTCTCTCTGTCTCTCTCTTCCTCTGTTTCCGACCATTCTCTCTGTCTCTCTCTTTCTCTGTTTCCGACCATTCTCTCTGTCTCTCTCTCTCTTCCTCTGTTTCCGACCATTCTCTCTGTCTCTCTCTTCCTCTGTTTCCGACCATTCTCTCTGTCTCTCTCTTTCTCTGTTTCCGACCATTCTCTCTGTCTCTCTCTTCCTCTCTTTCCGACCATTCTCTCTGTCTCTCTCTTCCTCTGTTTCCGACCATTCTCTCTATCTCTCTCTTCCTCTGTTTCCGACCATTCTCTCTGTCTCTC
>BOPN01000966.1:196029-198529 GCA_017312705.2 Penaeus japonicus
GTTTGGGTTACCGACCTTTTATGAATTAGCTGTTTGGGTTACCGACCTTTTATGAATTAGCTGTTTAGGTTTACGGACCTTTTACGAATTAGCTGTTTAGGTTTACTGACCATTTACGAATTAGCTGTTTAGGTTTACGGACCTTTTATGAATTGGCTGTTTAAGTTTACGGACCTTTTATGAATTAGCAGTTTAGGTTTACGGACCTTTTACGAATTAGCTGTTTAGGTTTACGGACCTTTTACGAATTGGCTGTTTAAGTTTACGGACATTTTACAAATTAGCTGTTTAGGTTTACTGACCTTTTACGAATTAGCTGTTTAGGTTTATGGACCTTTTACGAATTAGCTGTTTAGGTTTACGTATTTTTTTCACGAATCATCTGTTTTAGGAATCTTGCGAATCAACTGGTCTACGAATCTCTTTTGAATCGTATCATACGTATAATCGATATTAAATAGACTATGTTTCTTTTTTTTTGTCTATTTGTCTGCCTCTCTCATTATCTCTCTCACACTCTGTCTCTGGATCTACCAATCCATTAGTTCGTCTCTTTAACTATCTATTTATAATTCTGTCTCTCTTTTTGTATCTATCTGATATATCTATTAATCTATATATCTATATAGTCTATGATCCAAAAGCTCTGTCTTTTTATCTAACTATCCATCTATCTAATATATCTCCAGGATCCAAATGCTCTGCTTTCTATCTATCTACATAACTATCTATCTATCTATCTGATACATCTATTTATCTATCTCTCTACATCCTCCAGGATCCAAGTGCTTCAAGTTCTTCAGCGAGAGATTATCTTTCGACAACGCTCGAAATGCTTGCCAAGCTCTGGGCTCAGACGTGGACATGATCAGCGTTCATTCGGCCATTGAACAAGGTGGGTTTGTTCATGGCAGGTCGTTCTTCATCATGACCATGGAGGAGTCATGCCGAACAAGTTGAAAACAAAACAACGAAGGGAGACACAGGAAAGCACATGAACATGCCTAAGCCCTGTTCGGCCCATTACTTCAATGGGGTGTACATTATGCCCTGGTGAAGTAGTAAAGAGAAAAGGAAAAAGATAAGGATAAGGATAAGGATAAGGATAAGCCAGGTTTACGGAGCAGATGCTTTAGCGGGCTTATATGCACTATGGCGAGCCCGCTGACTCGTGAGAAAGTGTGCCAGCGAGTGTTGACTCGATCTGAGCTTGATCTTTACCCATGGTGCCCAGTACACAGCAGTTGACCGCCAGGCAACTGTGGAAACACACGAGCCTGGACGGGGCTCGATATGCCGACCACGGGAATGGGAAACCGGCGCGCTACCACTGTACAAGGCCTCCGACATATTCTTGTTTTTTTTTCCTGTATTCTCCTCCATTGTTTTGTTTTCTTCATGACTCTTAATGATTTTGTTCATGATAGTGTGATGAAGACTTTAATAGAAATAAGGTCGAAAGTGAATTGAAATTTGTATTTTATGTTGTTATTGTTGTTTGTTGATAGTTGTTCATGGCGTTATGGTAAACATCATGATAGGTTGAAATGAACTATTTTTTTTTTAAATAAAATTATTATTCTAAGTGAAATACCCCCCCACCCCAAACTAACCTCACTCCTCCTTTTCTCTCCCCCCCCCCCTTCTCCCATCCCTTTACCCACCAGCCCACCTGACCACCGCCCTGGGCCAGACGCAAGTCAACACATGGCTGGGCATGCGGAACGAGCGAGGCTTCCACTGGGTCGACCAAACAGCTATCACCTACACCAACTGGGCGCCCGGAGAACCCAATGGACATTACTACGGGGTAAGAAGGGCGGGGGGGGGGGGGGGGGGGGGGGGGGGGGGGGGGTTTTTTTTTTTTTTTTTTTTTTTTTTGGGGGGGGGGGGTATAGTTGTTATTTGTTTGTGTTAGGTTGTATGATGTGGAGGGCGTGAGAGGGAAGGAGAGGTGGAAGGGGAGGGAGAGGTGGAGGGGCAGAACGAGCGAGAGTGAGAATGATAGAATGAGAGAGTGGGAGCAGGAACGAGAGCGAGACAGAATGAGAGAGTGAGAGAGCGAAAGAAAAAGCGAGAGAATGTGAGAGCGAGAGAAAGGGAATGAGAGTGAGAGACCGAAAGAGAAAGCGAGAGAGAGAGAATGAGAGACTGAGAGCGAAAGAGAAAGCGAGAGAGAATGAGAGAATAAGAGAGTGAGAGAGAGAAAGAGAAAGAGAAAGAGAGAGAGAGAAAGAGAAAGAGAAAGAGAAAGAGAAAGAGAAAGAGAAAGAGAGAGAGAGAGAAAGCGAGAATAAGTTAGAGCGAAAGAGATGGCGAGAGAGAGAGAGAGAGAGAGAGAGAGAGAGAGAGAGAGAGAGAGAGAGAGAGAGAGAGAGAGAGAGAGAGAGAGAGAGAGAGAGAGAAAGCGAGAGAAAGAGAGAGAGAAAAAAAAAGAGAGAACGAGCGAGCGAGAGAGAGATTCAAAAGGTTACCCCGTTTCTGCAACACCCGCCATTAC
>BOPN01000966.1:203529-208529 GCA_017312705.2 Penaeus japonicus
ACCTGCGCGCCACCTCTCGACAACTATTTGAACTACAGTGGATCCTGTTATAAGATCGTCTCGACACCTACTTCGTGGCAGGTGGGATTGTTGTTTTTGTTTTTATTTGTTATTTGTGATATACTTTTTGTTATAATTTTTTATTTGTTATTTGTGATATACTTTTTGTTCTATTTTTTAATTTGTTATTTGTGATATACTTTTTGTTATATTTTTTTATTTTTTATTTGTGATATACTTTTTGTTATATTTTTTTATTTGTTATTTGTGATATACTTTTTGTTATTTTTGTTATTATTTGTTATTTGTGGTATACTTTTTGTTATATTTTTTATTTGTTATTTGTGATATACTTTTTGTTATATTTTTTAATTTGTTATTTGTGATATACTTTTTGTTATATTTTTTAATTTGTTATTTGTGATATACTTTTTGTTATATTTTTTTATTTGTTATTTGTGATATACTTTTTGTTATATTTTTTTATTTGTTATTTGTGATATACTTTTTGTTATATTTTTTAATTTGTTATTTGTGATATGCTTTTTGTTATTTTTGTTATTATATGTTATTTGTGGTATACTTTTTGTTATTTTTGTTATTATTTGTTATTTGTGGTATACTTTTTGTTATATTTTTTATTTGTTATTTGTGATATACTTTTTGTTATATTTTTTATTTGTTATTTGTGATATACTTTTTGTTATATTTTTTATTTGTTATTTGTGATATACTTTTTGTTATTTTTGTTATTATTTTTGGTATACTTTTTGTTATTTTTATTTGTTATTTGTGATATACTTTTTGTTATATTTTTTATTTGTTATTTGTGATATACTTTTTGTTATTTTTGTTATTATTTTTGGTATACTTTTTGTTATTTTTATTTGTTATTTGTGATATACTTTTTGTTATATTTTTTATTTGTTATTTGTGATATACTTTTTGTTATATTTTTTATTTGTTATTTGTGATATACTTTTTGTTATTTTTGTTATTATTTTTGGTATACTTTTTGTTATTTTTATTTGTTATTTGTGATATACTTTTTGTTATATTTTTTATTTGTTATTGTGATATACTTTTTGTTCTATTTTTTAATTTGTTATTTGTGGTATATTTTTTGTTATATTTTTATTTATTATTTGTGATATATTTTTTGTTATATTTTTTATTTGTTATTTGTGATATACTTTTTGTTTTTCTGTTTTTATTTGTTATTTGTGATATGCTTTTTGTTATTTTTGTTATTGTTATTATTGTTATCACTGTTGTTATTTTTATTTAGATTTTTTTCTTCTACATTTTAATATTTAATGTTTTGCATTGTTTCTTGTATTGGCATGGATTTATATTGTCTTATTCTATTATGAAATATTGTTTTCCTGTGTTATTTTGTGTTGTGCTTTTTGTATATATATATATATATATATATATATATATATATATATATATATATATATATATATATATATATATATGTACACATATATATATATATGTATATATATATATGTACATATATATATTTATATATATTTATCTATTAATATTGATATTAATATTAATATTAATATTATATTAATTATTTGCATTTTGGCATATATTTATCAATGTGTGCATTGTTACCCCTCCCCTCCATCAAACCACACTCCCTCCCTCCCCCCCCCCCCCCCCCCCCCCCCCCCCCCCCCCCCACTCCCCCACACAACCTCCAACTCCTTTAACCCCCCCCCCCCTCCCGCAGGACGCCGAGGACGCGTGCGTGAGCGAGGGCGCGCACCTGGCTTCCGTGCAGCATGTGTCGGAACAATCCTTCCTGTGGGTGTTTGCGGTGGACTCGAGCACTCAGGACATGTGGATCGGCTTGAATAATCTGAAGGTGAGGTTTTATTGGTTTAGTTTTGTTGGTATTGTTGTTATTGTTGTTATTATTATTATTATTGTTATTATTATTATTATTATTATTATAATAGTCATCATCATTATTATGATTATTATCATTATTATTATTATCATTATATTTTCAATGTATTATTATTATTATTATTATAATCATCATCAGTATTATGATTATCAGCATTATTATTATTATCATTATATTTTCAATGTATTATTATTATTATTATTATTATTATTATTGTTATTATTATTATCATTATTTTTATATATGTATATATATATATTTATATGTATATGTATATATATATATATATATATATATATATATATATATATATATATATGTGTGTATATATATGTATATATATATATATATATATATATATATATATATATATATATATATATATATATATATATATATCTTTTTTTGGGGGGGGGTCTTCACTGTCTTCTTTTTCTTTCTTTTCTTCCTCTTCTCTTTTCTTGTTTTCTTAATTCTCTTTCTTCCTTTCTTCGTATTCTCTTTTAGCTTCTTTATCTTCTCTATCTTCACCACCTCCACCTCCACCGCCATCACCTACATCTCCCCCACCACCTCCACCTCCACCTCCCCCTCCACCTCCACTCCCAGACCAATAACACCAACCTCCTCCTCTTCCTCCCGAAGGACAAGGAGCAGTTCCGTTGGTCCGACGACTGGCCGACCATCTACACGAACTGGGCCAAGAACGAGCCAAACTCCAGTTACACGGACCACAACTGCGTCAGGCTGAGTGCCACTCAAGAGGGCTCGTGGTTCAGCGAGCTCTGTTCCGAGAAGAAGCCCTACGTCTGCAAGCATAAGGATGGTAAGTTGTTGAGTGGAAGCACAGCTATGCAATTTTTAAAGAAGGGTTAAGCATAGCAAGCAAGGTTCTAAGAAGAGGTGTTACGTCTGCAAGCATAAGGATAGTAAGTTGTTTAGTGGGAGACGTGAGGGATACTGAATGGTGAAGGGTTTAGGAAGAGCAAGCAGTGTTCTGAGAAGAGGTGCTACGTCTGCAAGCATAAGGATGGTAAGTTGTTGAGTGGAAGCACAGCTATGCAATTTTTAAAGAAGGGTTAAGCATAGCAAGTAAGGTTCTAAGAAGAGGTGTTACGTCTGCATGCATAAGAATGGTAAGCTGTTGAGTGGGAGACGTGAGGGATAGTGAAAGAAGGGTTAGAAAGAGCAAGCAGTGTTCTTAGAAGAGGCCCTACGTCTGCAACCATAAGGATGGTAAGTTGTTGAGTGGGAGACGTGAGGGATAGTGAAAGAAAAGCTGGGGAAGAGCAAGCAGTGTTCTGAGAAGAGGTGCTACGTCTGCAAGCATAAGGATGGTAAGCTGTTGAGTGGGAGACGTGAGGGATACTGAATGGTGAAGGGTTTAGGAAGAGCAAAGCTGGGGAAGAGCAAGCAGTGTTCTGAGAAGAGGTGCTACGTCTGCAAGCATATGGATGGTAAGTTGTGAGTGGAAGCACAGCTATGCGATTTTTAAAGAAGGGTTAAGCATAACAAGCAAGGTTCTGAGAAGAGGTCCTACGTCTGCAAGCATAAGAAAGACATGTTATAATTGAAAACACAGTCACGATAAGCATAGAAACGGAAGTAAAGCAGCCACAGTAGTGATGCTGAAAGATTGGTTACGAAGGAAGGGCAAGCATTGTTCTGCAAAGAGGGTATACGTCATGCAAACAGAAGGATGGTAGACTAAAAAGGGATACACAACCACAGTAGCAATGCCTAAAGAAGGGTTATATAGAGCGAGAAGTATTCTTAAGAGAGAGTGCAGGTCGACAAGCATAATAATGGTAGGTTACGAGTGGACAGACAGTTACGATGATATTGGTCCAAGATATGTTACGAATAGCAAGCAGTGCTCTAAGAAGAGGGTGTTTGTCCGCAAGCACAAAAGATGGTAGGATACGAAGTGAATAGTAATGCTTGAAGAAAGAGGGAGCAATGTTTTGAGAAGAGGCTATTTGCTTGCAAGCTTAAGAATGCAAGACAGAACGCTCTACCGTGTCCCCAAAATATAATTTTATCATGAAATAAAACGTAACTAGGATATTACGAAAAAAAAGAGAGTACAGGAAGCAGAGTTCTTAAAAGAGTTCTTAAAAGAAGCCGGCCGTATGTCTGGTGGGTCGTTATAATGGTCATTGATCCCGTTATAATGATCATGATAAGGATAGTAATAATGATAATGACAGTTATCATAATAACAATAACAACGATAATCCTGATGATACGGATAATGACGATAACCTTGACAAAGGTAACAAACCGAAAAAAAACGAACTAATCATAACACCAATAGCTATACAGCAGTTATAACAAAAACAACAACAAAAAAAGTAATGAACACATTCTAACACCCCCTCTCTCCTATCTCCCACCCAACAGGTCCCGTCCCCACCCCAGACCCCCCGGCAACAGGCACGTGCCCAGATGGACGCTGGCTTAATCTGGGCGGTGGGTACTGCTATCTTGTGGTCGAGTCTGCGAAGCCGTGGAATGAGGCTAATATGAGGTGAGTGCTGTATGTTTTTTCTTTTTTTTTTTGCTCTCTCTCTTTCTTTCTTTCTTTCTTTCTTTCTTTCTTTCTTTCTTTCTTTCTCTCTCTCTCTCTCTCTCTCTCTCTCTCTCTCTTCTCTCTCTCTCTCTCTCTCTCTCTCTCTCTCTTTCTCTCTCTCTTTCTCTCTCTCTTTCTCTCTCTCTCTTTCTCTCTCTCTCTCTCTCTCTCTCTCTCTCTCTCTCTCTCTCTCTCTCTCTCTCTCTCTCTCTCTCTCTCTCTCCCTCTCCCTCTCCCTCTCTCTCTCTCTCTCTTTCTCTCTCTCTCTCTATCTCTCTTTCTTTCTTTCTTTCTTTCTTTCTTTCTTTCTTTCTTCCTCTCTCTCTCTCTCTCTCTCTCTCTCTCTCTCTCTCTCTCTCTCTCTCTCTCTCTCTCTCTCTCTCTCTCTCTCTCTCTCTCTCTCTCTCTCTCTCTCTCTCTCTCTCTCTCTCTCTCTCTCTCTCTCTCGATGTAAAGAATTAGTTTCACAAAGTAAACTTAATTACATGACATTTCAATATA
>BOPN01000966.1:213529-216029 GCA_017312705.2 Penaeus japonicus
CATGTTGAGGTTATGTTGGTATGTTGAAAAAAATGTGTTCTGCAGAGTTAAGTCGGATTGTTAATCTATGTTGGTGTTTTGTGTACAAGAAGAATTTGGGTTAAAAAATGCGTTTAAAGGTTGCTATGACATCGTAAACTTAGAATGATAATAACGTAATTACCATGGACAAGATTCTAGTTTCGTGATGTTGTTATGAAGTTTTGAAATTAAGTTATTTGTAATGTTCGTTACCTTACACTTGCAACTTTTGCATCGAACAAATACAAAAAAAAGAAAAGTGATTTTGTTTCCAATTTGTGACACTTTCTACAATATTATTTTTCTCCATTTTAAGAGCACTAAATATTATTAATATCATTATTGATAAAAAAATATTCCTTCCTTTCTAAAAATAGGTTACGGATGGAGTGACGGCACTGGCTTCGACTACGTGAATTGGCAAGACGGCGAACCGAACAGCGAAAGCGAACAATGTGCAGAGTTCTATCCCGGTTCAGGGAATTGGAACGATGCCGAGTGTTCGAACACGAGAGCTTTCATTTGCAAGATCTTGAAGAGTGAGTTTAAACATGTTGAGACTTGCAGGGTTTCTAACACAGCGTGGTTTTGTATATGGATTGATTTGATTAGTTTCTCTGTTTTATTAACATTTTCTTGATATATATATATATATATATATATATATATATATATATATATATATATATAATTTTTTTTAAATTTTATACATTTCTGCCTTCCTTAGTGAAAAAAATAACAATTTTAGACTGAGTAAACAAAACTTAGACTCCCTATATAAAAAAAGATACATACAAATTCCAATAATACATAAATTCGTCCTAATCATGAAAAAAAAAATCACACCAGTCCAAGATAACCAGCACACGGAACCGACTTTGAACCCGCCGCCACAGCAATCCACGTGGAAACCGGGTAAGGAATCGAACACGTGGCTTCGGGATGGTGTTCGGTGGGGTTGATTTGAACTTCGTCAAAGAGCGCGCGTGTGCGCGTACGTGTACGTGTACGTGTACGTGTACGTGTACGTGTACGTGTACGTGTACGTATATATGTATATATATATGTATGTATATATATATATATATATATATATATATATATATATATATATATATATATATATATATATGTGTGTGTGTGTGTGTGTGTGTGTGTGTGTGTGTGTATGTATGTATATGAGAGAGAGAGAGAGAGAGAGAGAGAGAGAGAGAGAGAGAGAGAGAGAGAGAGACAGAGACAGAGCGAGAGAGAGAGAGAAAGACAGAGTGGTTATGGCAACGCGCATGACACTTCCGTCCTCATGTGTAACCTCACCCATATATCTGAGCCTTGATGCACGTGAATCAAATATACGCACCACAATATCCACCTTTCCCACGCCATAAAACGATCTTTCCCCCCCTCCCCCCTCTCAGGTCCGAACTCCCTGAACGCGGGCGGCATCGTGGGCATCGTCATCGCCGTCTTGTTCGTGGTGGCTGGCGTTGGCTTCGTCGGCGTCACTTACATGAGAAGGAAGCCGAAGCCGGTGTCGAATAACGGCGCTTACAGTTTCGACAACGCTCTCTACTCCGAAAGTTAGTGCTAATTCCGAAAATAGTTATATGGTTTCGTGGATATTTCATTGTTGAATTATATATATAAATATGAGTATACATATAAAGCACACACAAAGCAGAAACACAATGGCCCCTCTATCAGCCCCCCCCCCCCCCGTTCCAACCCCAACCCCAACCCTCACCCACACGCCCACATGACACCTCCTTCCCTCAGGCTACGACGGCGCCGGCACCGTGACCGTGGGCGGCAGCTCGGCGACCTCAGTTAACCTCGAAAACCCTACGTTTGACACCGACGCTTGAGACCAGAAGAGAAAAAAAATCAGCTGTTTTTTTTTCTTCTCTCTCCCTCTGACTTGCACTATATCTTTAGTATTATCTTAATTCACGTGTCTGTTTTTGTTTCTTTTCTTTTATTATCGTTTTTTGAAATTGTGTTTTTTTAAATGTATAGCACCGGTTGTTTTTTTGTTGTTGTTTGTTTGTATTATTTCTTGTATGATGTAAAGTTCGGAGATTGTAAACAAAGCGAGGGAGATTTATGGTGCATTTATTTACAAGAAAAGATAAAAACAGTAACTGAAATAATTATATATATATATATATATATATATATATATATATATATATATATATATATATATATAAGTATATGTATATATAGTAATATTGATACTGACACGTTTTTTTTTCCAACTTAAGAGATATTTATGATACATTCCAAGATATTTTTTCTCATAAATTGAGTCGATTAGACTTGTTTAATGATAAAAAAAATAAATAACAGCACATTACAGATGTTGTTCAACTGAATTAATACAGTATATACAGTTCATTCCCCTACTTAAGAAAATAACTTGTTTGTTTAGTTACTTAGTTCATTAGGTGTTATGTTTTAGTTAAGTAATGATTTCTGA
>BOPN01000966.1:231029-233529 GCA_017312705.2 Penaeus japonicus
TCTCCTTTTTCCTCTTTTAAATCCCTTTTCCATCCTCGTTGCTTCCTATTCTTTCCTCCATTCCCTCTCTCCCCTCCCGCATTATTTTGCGATGATGCAAATCCCATCATTATTGGTGGATAATCCCGTATCATTTAACATTTGTGGATATTCCTGAATCGTTTAACATTTGTGGATATCCCTATATAATTTAGCATTGATGTGTATCCCTATATCCCTCAGCATTGGTAGATATCCCTGCATCATATGGTGGATATCCCTGTGTTATTTAGCATTGGCGCATATCCCTGCATCATTTAACTTTTGTGAATACGCATTATTTACCATTCGTAAAAATTCTCGTACCATTGAGCGTGCGTTCGTGTACAGTCGTGTCTACATGCGTTCGTATAAGTACGTGGACCCACAGGGCCTTTGGTGGATTCAACGGCTTGACTAGCACAATGCATTCAGCCATTACATCACACCATAAATGCTGTTACACTCAAGCTGATGTTGTCGCTACACTGTCGCTATACTGCCGCTATGCTATCGCTCTACTGATACTCTTCTACTTTTTTTTTTTTTTTTTTTGCTATATTGTCGCTACATTGCTGCTACACTGCCTCTACAGTGCTAAACTACCGCTACACCGCCCTATCACTATTGCGACAGTGCTCCTGGCACTATACTATCGCTATACTGCCGCCCCGCTGTCACTTTATAGGCGTTATATTAACGCTATACTATCGCTATACTACCGCTACCCTGTTGTTATACTACTGCTACATTGACTCTACACTGTCCACATTCACAGGTAGACGTAGCTATTTGAGATGACTCGCCCTTAACAATAATTCCATTAACTGAAAGTAATAAGGTATCTCATTATAATCAGTTGATAATCATGTGATTATTAATCAATAGCAGTTACACTGTTGATGCATAAAAAAAATCTAAAAGCGATACCATACAGTTTTTTTTCTTTATAGTAATGTCATAAAGCATTCATGACGATCTATCACAAAGTATACTTTTTAAAAATGCCTTTTTTTCTGGGTTTGGCTTCAAAAAGTATAAAGAGTTTTATTACGGGGAACTTTGATTTTGCTCTAAGTACACGTAACCTTTTAAAAAGAATGAAATAACCCTTTGATAGAATTATGATACAGAAAAATATAGATAATACTTTATATATAAATATACATGTATCTCTCTCTCTCTCTCTCTCTCTTGTCTATAAAAAGGAACACGCGGATGGGAAGATTAATGGTAGTTCTAAAGATAGAGGAGGTGGCTACGCATATATATATATATATATATATATATATATATATATATATACATATAAATGTATGTATATATATATATATATATATATATATATATATATATATATATATATATATATATATACATATGCATATATATATACATATATATATATATATATATATATATATATATATATATATATATATATGTATATATATATATATATATATATATATATATATACATATGTATATATATATATATATATATATATATATATATATATATATATATATATATATATATATATATATATATATGTGTGTGTGTGTGTGTGTGTGTGTGTGTGTGTGTGTATGTATATATATATATACATATATATATATATATATATATATATATATATATATATATATATATATATATATATATATATATATATATATATATTCGTTCATGTGTGTGTGGGCGTGTTTGTTTGTATACCTACATCTGTGTGTGGGCGAGCGGCCGCGTGTGTGTGGACGTATGAATATACTCGTATACTCATACATATTTCTAACATTCAGTAGAAATTCCCATGCAAAAGCATGCGTGCCTGTCGCTTTGAGATCCCCCACTGCACCCCCCCCCTCAACCTGCCCTCCTCCATCCTACCTCTCTCCCCTCTACACTTCCCCCCCTCCCCCCACCCCCACCCCCTCTCCCATTCAACACTTCCCCTGCCTGTCTGTATGTGTGTGTGTGTGTGAGTGCGTTTGGGTATATGTGTGTGTGTGTGTGTGTGTGTGTATGTGTGTGTGTCAGTGCGTGTGTGTGTGTGTGTGCGTGTGTGTGTGTGCGTGAGTGCATGCGTGTGTATGTATCTCTCTCTCTCTCTCTCTATCTCTATCTCTATCTATCTATCTATCTATCTATCTATCTATCTATCTATCTATCTATCTATCTATATCTATCTATCTATCTATATATATATCTTCCCCCTTACCCCATCCCACACAACCCTACCCTCCACCATCCCATCTCTCTCCATTTTACACACACACACACACACACACACCCTCCCTCACTCCCACCCATACTCCTATCCCCACCCCTACCCCCCCTCCCACCCCACTCCGCCCAGCTTCCAAACACCGTGGTTTTATTTTCCACTGCGATGCCATTTAGCCCGTGTGATAGATTAGTTGATTTGACATTTTTGTCCGATGGCGTTCATACTTTTGGCCGACCAAATTTAGCATAG
>BOPN01000966.1:256029-261029 GCA_017312705.2 Penaeus japonicus
ATATATGTATACATACATAATACATACATACATACACACACACACACACACACACACACACACACACACACACACACACACACACACACACACACACACACACACACACACACACACACACACATATATATATATATATATATATATATATATATATATATATATATGTATACACACACATACATACATATACATATATAAGTATGTATATCTACATATACATATCTATCTATCTATCTATCTATCTATATCAATCTATATGTATATATATATATATATATATATATATATATATATATATATATATATATATATATATATATATGTATATATATTGTGATATACATATATATATTTAGACTCTTATCTATCTATTTGTTTTGTATTTGCATTTATCTCCGATTTAGTTATAGCGGATTATTGTGTTTGCTTTTATATGTTAAAATATCTTACATTTTCTCACTATTATATATTTTCTTACATGTATATCTTTAGATACCTTAATCATCATGTATGTAGTATCTAATCATTATACTTCGTACTTCTTATTTTGTTTTCTGTCCTGTGGCTTCTTCTTTTGTCTGCTGTGCTGTGAAGCGAAACACAAAAACACATTTCTTATATATCAAAACCTTTGTTAATCCCCCTCCAACACACACACACACACAAAATCCTTTTGTTCTTAACTGCAACCAAGGCAGGAATATCTACAAAGATAATGATGAGCATAGTGAACACGTGAAATAATTAACGTCGGTATTTAGAAAATGAATGCAAAACGGGAATAGTAATCAGATCGGTTATTTAGAGACTAAAACACATCATGACAAAAAATACAAACACAACAAGGTGGGTACAATGATGAAATGAAACACAGCTATGATAAAACAGGGACAATACATCGTTACGTTTCGAGTTAGACTAAAACACCTCTCCAGGCTATAAGACTAAAAGGGATCTCGTTTTACTCGAAATATTAGCTTTTACTTTATATTTGGAATATTTATGATTTATCGTCTGATAAGGAGTATAACCTGATTCGGAATGTCACGTTTTTTTTTTCTCTCGATCTAATCGTACCCGAAACATCACTTTTTAATCTTTATTTCGGTTCTGTTATCTGATAAGGATTCGAATCTGACTCAAAACATCACGCTTTATTAATCCTATCGACTATTTCAAAACGTAGGGATATATATAACCCACGTCTTCTTTCTCATCTGATAAGGAGTTTCAATCTTCTCGAAACGTAACGATTTCCCGCTCCTTCCATCTTGGTACACGTGTTACTATGATACGTTTTGATCTCTTGGGGTCCGATTTTATTAATAGCCCCCGTTCATTAATTTATTTTTTATTCATATCACAATTACCGCCGTTAATTGCGTCACAAGTTTACTATCCTGATCATTATATATGACTTTATTTCTGTCTTGATTTGAGGGTTAAGAACAATAGGATTATTTTTGTGTGTGTTGGGCGGGGAATAGGGAAAGGTATTACGTAACGAGGGAGGGAGATTAGATGTATGTGCACAGAAAGTGAAAAGGAAAAAATGGAAAGAAGAAAAGAAGATGGAAACAAAAGACAAGAACATGTATAAACGTATATACGCATATACACACGAAGATACACACGGTCATAGTAACACACACACAAACATATATACATGTACGTGTGTGTATATACATACATACATACATACGTACATATATATATATATATATATATATATATATATATATATATATATATATATATATATATATTCCCTTTTTTCCACTTCCGCCTTCTTTTTTCCCCTCTTGCTTCCCTTTCCTCATTCACCTTTTCTTCCCTTCTCTCCATCTTCTCCTTCTCCCGAATCTCCCCTCTTTTCCCTCTTCCATCTTCTCTCCCTATCCTCACTAGTGCATAGGCTGATAAGTACCCGTAACGCACATTTCCCTCACACACACACACACACACACACACACACACACCTACACCCTCCCACACCCACCCACCCTCCCACACCCACATACACCCAGCCACCCTCCCACCCACACCCACACCCACCTTCCCACACCCACCCCCCCCCACACCCACACACCCCCTCCCACACCCCCCCCCACACCCACACCCACACCCACCCACCCTCCCACACCCACACCCACACCCCTCTCCCCCCACCCACCCCTCTCCCCCCCCTCGCCAGCCATTGTTCTCGTCCCGCCTTTAATACAAGGTTGATCTACAGAGGCGTAAACGATATTGGGGGTCAGTTCACCGACGCCGCTAATGAATGCATCGCTCGGATTAGCTTTCTGGTGATCATTTGTTCCGCCTCCCGCTCGCTACCATATCTCTCTCTCTCGTTGTTCGCCGCCGCCGCCGCTACCGCCGCCGCTGTTGCTGTTGCCGTCGCTATATCGCCGCACCTTCCTGCTATATTGTTAGGTTTTCTTGCTACATCCTTGCCACCGCCGCCGCCGCTTAATCCTATCGATATGCTAACACCGCTATGCTATACCTTCTCGCTACACCGCTGTATTTTCTCCGTTTCATCGCTTTTCCGCTACACTGTCGTATCCGCTACGCTGCTACTCTTACGCTCTTCGGCTGCGCTTTTCCGCTACACCGACGCATTGTCTAGCCGCACTTTTTCAATATACCGCCGCGTCTTTCGGCTACACCTTTCTACTACACTACCGCAGTTTCCCGCTACTCCGTCACCGCTACACCTTTTCGCTACATCTACGCACCTTCCTGCCACATCATTCCATCCTTACGCTATACCACCACCGCTAAACCTTCCCGCTACACTACTGCATTGCCCCGCTACATCGCCGCTGCAGCTTTCGAATCCTCCCGCTACACCGCTGAAACCGCCGCACTTTCCCGCTACAATACCACCACTCCTTCCCGCTACATCTCCGCTATAGCATACCCCTAGACCTCACGCCTTTATTGCACGCAAATCCCCATATATACATATGTGTATTCGTGTATAAGAGGTACAGACAGCCTCATATGTAGACACATACAATAGGCACAAGAATATGTATGTAAGCCAATATTCACATGCGCCGTAACCAATACTCACACGCCTCACATAAACAAATCAAAAGGGAAATATCATAATACAATCAGTGGAACAAGAATTCCCTCCATTCACCATCGCCGGTCATCACTCATGCATCCAATCAGTCATTAGATCTTGAAACAGTATATGTCAGAAAGAGAGAGAGAGAGAGACAGATGTATACATACACACACACACACACACACACACACACACACACACACACACACACACACACACACACACACACACACACACACACATATATATATATATATATATATATATATATATATATAGATATAGAGAGAGAGAGAGAGAGAGAGAGAGAGAGAGAGAGAGAGAGAGAGAGAGAGGGGGGGGGGGGAGGGAGAGAAACTGGGATAGAGAGAGAAAGAAAGAGAGAGAGAGTGGTAGAGAGAGAGAGAAACCGAGATAGAGAGAGAGAGAGAAAGAGAGAGAGAAAAAAAAAGAAAGAAAGAACAGGGAAAACAAAACGAACGGCGTTTCAAATAAATAACGACAACTCGACAGCATGAACACAGTAACGAGCGTACAAAGACGAAACAAAACACAACCAAGAAAACAAGAGCAATAAATTCTATATTTCAGTATCAAGTATCCGAAAGTGAAAAAAAAAAAAATCGAATTGTGTCACAAATAACCAACAAATCGACATAAATTATCAACAGAATAACGTGAGACGAAACACAAGAGTAAATCATAAGAAGGAAGGAAGAAGGAAGACGAAAGAAAGAAGAAGGAAGGAAGAAGGAAGAATATATCACGACGTTTCGAGTCAGATAAAAATCCTCATCAGATGACAAAAAAACGAAAGGATTTTACAGTCTGATGAGAATTCCAGTTCGTCATGAAAGGTCATCACTTATTATTCCTGTGACTGTCTTTCATTTAGTCTTCGTACTCACGTTAGTTTGTTTGTGTTGTTTTTCATTCAGATGTTGTTGTTTTTTAATCACTTATTATTCCTGTGATTGTTTTTTTTTCATTCAGTCTTCGTACTCACGTTAGTTTGTTTGTGTTCTTGTTCATTCAATCGTATTATTATTTTTTTAATCACTTTTTTTTTCTTTTCTTTTTTTTGTAACGCCATTCGCTTTCGTTGATATTCATTCTGCATTAAGATATGATCTATAATCAGATACATATTCTATTATCCTTTTCCTGTCAACGAATATTTAGATCATATTTCTCCTGATAACTGTGCTGATGTTATTCCTCGCTCACCATAAATAATTCGGTTTATCATTTCAATTGAAAAATAAACAAGGTTATAATGAATCCCTTTCTTGACCTACTTTCAAGTATTCGTAAAGACAAAGGCGATGATATTGTCATGACGTGAATAATTCAGACAACGACATTTAAATGACATATCACAAGTCTTACTTCAAGACATGAAAACAGATAATGATAATGGTAGCTGTGATTATGATAACAATGAGGATGATTATAATTGTGATGAGGATAAAAAAAATGATAATAACAGTAAATGAAAATGGTGATAATGCTGATGATGATAGTCAGAATTTTATAATAGCATTACAATAATGATGATAGTGTATAGATAGTAATTAAAATAATAACGATAGTGTTTCTGTTGATGAGAATGATAATGATAGTAATAATAGTATAGTATTAGAGTAATAGTAATAGTAATTGTAGTAGTAGTAGAGGTAGTAGTAGCGGTAGTTGCAGTGGTACTAAGAATGTTAATAAAACATAACTATATCATGATTATAATGGCAATAACAATAATAGCAGCCATGATACTAGGAATAAATGTAGTGATAATCATGATAATAATGGCAGTAGAATTAATAATAATGATAATGATAACAGCAAGGATAATAACGGTGATGATAAAATTTGTGATATTGATAATGATAATAGTAATAATGATGATAATGATAAT
>BOPN01000966.1:273529-293529 GCA_017312705.2 Penaeus japonicus
TATATACTTGGAAATGAATGGTCGAACCAATGTTCATTTTATTACATTTTTATTCTAGGTGTATCTCTGTCAAATATTTGTAGGATGGGAAAAAGTATGTTAGAAATGACTGTTATGAAAATTTGACATGTGTTTTATCATTACTCTTATCATCATTATGATTACTGATATCGTTATTAATATCATTCTTATTATTCCTATTATTGTTAACTTTACTATCATTATAATTATCATTATCATCATTACTACTATCGTTGTCGCCAGTGACTACTACTACTTCTACTACTGCTACTACTATTACTACTACTCCTACTACTACTGCTGCTATTATTGTTACTACTAGTGCTTTTACTACTATCTGGAACATTAAAATACTCATGATAATGGACATAATACGGCAACATACACCTTTTTGCGAAGATTTCTGATTATCAAATCAATTCATTGTACACATTAACAACAACAACACGAACAACAACAACAACAACAATTATTTAAATTAATTATAGTTTATTTGTTTTTAGGATCAATCCAGATATGTATTAAGATATGTATATGTATAGATACATATGTATATCTTCAAACAATTTCCTCGTTCTAAAATACTCAGAGATTTACAAAGAGGGGAAAAATAGATTTAAGGAAACAGATTCATGAGTAAATGAATGAGGATGAACAAATATGAATGAACAGAAGGATATAGATATTTATTTATAGATAAGCTGTATAAATAGATACACATATATGATTAGAAAATAAATGATAAGGTCTGCAAAAATATAAAGCTTACAAAAAGGTAATGCTTATAAAAAAGATAGAAATAAAGATAAAGATGAAAATATTAAGATTACAAAAAAATAAAGATGAAAAATATTGATAGTAAGAATATTAACAACGATAATGAAAAATGATAATAAATGATAAAAATGATAACGATAAGAATACTAACAACAACAAAACTAATGATGATAACAACAAAAGATAATAAATAGGAGAGAAAAAGATAAAAGTATAGAGAAAGCTCAGTAAGATAATCATCCCCAGAGACCGCAGCATCCGACCGCCTTTATGCTGACATCAGCCCGCAGGTGAGACGAGATGACAAGGCTGTCATGCCATAAGAATACCTGTGTCACAGCCTCCGTCACGCGAGCGACTGGCACTCCCTCTACGCGCGTCCACAGGTGACTGAAGGCGGCCGGAAATCGGTCTTAAAACGAGCCTCTTGAGCAGATTGAGCAAAAGGAGCAGAAGGAGTAATCTGCGTTAAGTGAACGCGCGAATTACTCAATGTGCGCGGGGAAGGGTTGAAGGTGTAATTTTAAGATGATTAATGTTGTAAAAAAAAAAAAAAAAGGTGAGGGAAATGTTTTATAAGGTTGTTTTTGATTCGTTTTGAAGGTTTTCATTTCTTTATGAGTTTGTGATTTGTACATATGTATATATATATGTGTGTGTGTGTATGTTGCGTGTGTGTGTATATGTACACACCATAGTTTTCTACCAATCTGGCAAAGAAAGAAAGAGAGAGAGAGAGAGAGAGAGAGAGAGAGAGAGAGAGAGAGAGAGAGAGAGAGAGAGAGAGAGAGAGAGAGAGAGAGAGAGAGAGAGAGAGAGAGGGAGAGAGAGAGAGAGAGAGAAAGAGAGAGAGAGAGAGAGAGAAAGAGAGAGAGAAAGAGAAAGAGAAAGAGAGAGAGAGAGAAAGAGAGAGAGAGAAAGAGAAAGAGAAAGAGAGAGAGAGAGAGAAAAGTATCAAAATCATGACAGAAATGAGATAATTCCAGACAGGTGCCACCGCAGATGACGCAATTACCTTCAAGAACGAAACGTTTTTGATGTCTAAGGAACGTAAGCGACGAGCAAAGAACGTTTACGATAGCTAGAGGACGTTGTCAGTGGATACAGAACGTTACTCTTGGTATAAAACGTTTTATAGCGGTTTTACAACGTTTAAGCGGGAACAGAACTTGACCGTGACGTCATAAATTTGCTGGAAACGTTACTATCGCGAGAAGCATATTGGGTTGTAAGATAAACGGAGGGAGAAAGAGACAGAGACAGAGAGAACTACAAAGAGAAAAGGAGAGAGAGAGAGAGAGAGAGAGAGAGAGAGAGAGAGAGAGAGAGAGAGAGAGAGAGAGAGAAAGAAGGAGAGACAGAGAGAGAGAGAAAGAAGGAGAGACAGAGAGAGAGAGTCAGAGAGAGACACACAGAGAGAAAGATGACGACAGATATAAAGAAACAGACAAACAACGAGAGAAAGAGAGAAGGAGAGAGATAGAGAGAGAGAGAAAGAAGGAGAGAGAGAGAGAGAGAGAGAGAGAGAGAGAGAGAGAGAAATAGAGAGAGAACAAGTGGTTTTTATTTTATCTTATTTATCATTCGAAAACACTAGTAAGAATAACAGCGATGGAAACGACAAAAAATAGTCTCGTTAAAACAATACTTAATAATAACAACAATGAAGGTAATATTAGTTACACACACAAAAATAAAAGGATAAAAACAACACCACTAACAAAAAAACATTGCCAGTAGTACCAACAACACCAATCCCAATGATATTAGTCAAAACAACAACAAAATAACAATCCCAATAATATTAGTCAAAACAACAACAAAATAACAACAACATCACTGATAACAACATTATGACAGAGTGTAACAAGACCACCAATCACAATAACAGAAATAACAACAGCATTGTTATTGTTGTTATTATCACTCTTATCATTACCATTAGGATAATGATCATGACGATGATAATGATATTAATGGTATCAATAATAGTGATAGCAATTATAGTAATGATGATAATGATAATAGTTATGATAATAGTAATAATGAAAGTTATTATCACTATCATTATTACCATCATCATCATCATCGTCATAGTATCATATCATCATCATCATCATAATCTCATATCATCCTTAAACAGAGAAATAATCCCACTAAAATTATTTAAATAGCAATAAATCGCAAGTAACGCCGACGGTATGACGCTGAGATTCATTGCGGTCGGTAGCGGAAGTCACGCGTTTCCGCCGGAAGTTGGTTTTGCCGCTGTCGGGCCTTCCGGAAAGAATCGGGCACGGGCGTGGCTTCGAGGGGGTTTGGGTGTGCGTGTGCTTGTGTGTGTGTGCTTGCGTATGTGTGTGTGTGTGTGTTTGATTGGGTGGCTGTTTATATGTTTGTTTCATTGGGTGTTTTTGTGTGTGATTGATTGTTTGTGTGCGTGTGTGCTTGATTGTGTGTTTGATTATGTGTTTATGTGTTTGTGTATGTGTTTGATTGTATGCGCGCGCGCGCGCGCGCGTGTGTGTGTGTGCTTGTGTATGTATGTATGTATGTATATATGTAAAAGTGAAAATTCCTTTCGTAAAATCTAAATTGAAAAAAATCAAACTATCATAATTCCTTATTTTTTTTAAAGATATTTATATCTTTAATGAAAATCCTTCCGATAAAAAAGAAAAAACAATATATATATATAACGAATCTCTTTTTTTTCTTTCTTTTCTTTTTTTTGCAACCTTAATCCTTACGTTTCATTCTCCTATACTTAATTAACACGAATCAAAAGATTAATCTTAAGTCAATTAATAACATCGCAAGAGAAAAGAATATCCTCTTTTCTCAGAATAATAACAAGAGAAAAAAAAAAAAACAAGTGAAAGAGGGGCTTCCACTTTACGTTTTTTTTCAATTAATGTTTTTTCCTTTGGAATTTCCACTGTTTCGTTTTTATGTTTGTCTTTGATAGTGTTGTCATCATTGTTTTTGTCATTATGATTATAATATGTATGGTGGTGATGATGGTATTGCTAGTAATACCAGTATAAAAATAACAATGATAGCTATAATTATTATTATTAATCTTCTTATCATTATTACTACTCTTTTCATTATAATCATCATTATTGTTATTACTATCATTCTTATCATTATTGTTGTTATCGTTATCATTATTATCATCATTATCGTTATTACTATTATTGTTATTATCCATTTTATTAATTGTAATCATTATCCTTGTATTCATTATCATTACTATTCTTAATGTTATCATTGTAACATCTACTACTATCCCCATCATTACTATTGCTATCATTTTCACTATCATCTTTATCATTATTTTTTTCATCATTATTTTATTCATCATTGTTATTATTGGTATCATTATCGTTACTATTATTATTATTGATAGTTTTACAATCAATCATATTATTATAAAGTCCGATGTAATTCTTAGTCATTTAATTTTGTTCAGACTTTCGTAACTTTCAAAATTGTTCGACTGTATCGAACGATGACAAAAATTGCATTCCCTCAATGCTTTATTTTTCGTCATGGATACAGTTCCTTCTCTCCCTGTGAACGAATAAAAATGTACTAACGAGTATTTTTTTTTTCTCAAAAACGAACTCAAAAATGCCCGCCAAAAATCGTTATATAAAAAAAGACAAAATTTATCCCGAGGAAGAGTATCAAATTCCACAAGAGCGGATTTCCTTCATCTTACAAAGCGATCGAGAAGACCCATTTTCATAGACGGAAGAACAGACACAGAGTATCGAATACTACTGTATTTATCTAATGGCTTTCAAACATGATGGATTTGATATCCCGCGATCAGGAATATCATAACGGCCATTTTGCAAATCTGATATACGCGCTTACCAGAACGCAACGAGAATGAACAAAATAATTATCGAATGCCGCGGGGAATGGCCGGCGAAACAAGAGACAATCGTCACACTTGTTAATGTTTATTGAACCCAGAATGGCGTATAATTTCTATATTGCTTCCGATGCCATTATGGAAGTAATTTTGGACCGGACGGCGGTAGAGCGGCCATCCACGCGCTCGCTGCCGCTCTGTCACCGAGGAGGCTCTAGAAGCGGTCTCAACAACCTTAGTACAGCGGCTGGGGGGACCTTGTTAGAGCGGCCGAGAGAACCTTGGTACAGCGGCTGGGAGGACCTTGTTAGAGCAGCAGAAAAAACCTTGTTAGAGCGGCCGGGAGAACCTTGATAGAGCGGCAGAAAGAACCTTGTTAGAGCGGCCGAGCGGACCTTGTTACAGCGGCCGGGAGGACCTTGATAGAGCGAGCAAGAGAACCTTGTTAGAACGGTCGGGAGAACCTTGTTAGAGCGGCCGGGAGGACATTGTTAGAGCGGCAGAAAGAACCTTGTTAGAGCGGCCGGGAGAACCTTGTTAGAGCGGCAGAAAGAACCTTGTTAGAGCGGCTGGGAGGACATTGTTAGAGCAGCAGAAAAAACCTTGTTAGAGCGGCCGGGAGAACCTTGTTAGAGCGGCAGAAAGAACCTTGTTAGAGCGGCCGGGAGAACCTTGTTAGAGCGGCAGAAAGAACCTTGTTAGAGCGGCTGGGAGGACATTGTTAGAGCAGCAGAAAAAAACCTTGTTAGAGCGGCCGGGAGGACATTGTTAGAGCGGCAGAAAGGACCTTGTTAGAGCGGCCGGGAGAACCTTGATAGAGCGGCAGAAAAAACCTTGTTAGAGCGGCCGGGAAAACCTTGATAGAGCGATAGAAAGAACCTTGTCATAGCGCCTCTAAGGACATTGTTAGAGCGGCCGAGAAAACCTAGTTAGAATGACCAGGAGAACCTTGTTAGAGCGACAGAAAGAATTTTGTTAGAACGGCCGGGAGAACCTTGTTAGAACGGTCAGGAGAACCTTGATAGAACGATCGGGAAAACCTTGATAGAGCGAGCGAAAGAACATTGGTACAGCGGCCGGGAGAACCTTGTTAGAGCGGCCGAGAGAACCTTGTTAGAGCGCCTGTAAGGACATTGTTAGAGCGGCAGAAAGAACCTTGTTAGAGCGGCTGGGAGGACCTTGTTAGAGCGGCCGGGAGAACCTTGTTAGAGCGCCTGTAAGGACCTTGTTAGAGCGGCCGAGAGAACCTTGTTAGAGCGGCCGGGAGGACCTTATTAGAGCGACCGGGAGGACCTTGTTAGAACGGCCGGGAGAATCTTGTTAGAGCGGCCGGGAGAACCTTGTTAGAGCGGATGGAAGGACCTTGTTAGAGCGGCCGAGAGAACCTTGTTAGAGCGGCAGAAAGGACCTTGTTAGAGCGGCCGGGAGAACCTTGTTAGAGCACCTGTAAGGACCTTGTTAGAACGGCAGAAAGAACCTTGTGAGAGCGGCTGGGAGGACCTTGTTAGAGCGCCTGTAAGGACCTTGTTAGAGCGGCAGAAAGAACCTTGTTAGAGCGGCCGGGAGAACCTTGTTAGAGCGTCCGAGAGAACCTTGTTAGAGCGGCCGAGAGAACCTTGTTAGAGCGTCCGAGAGAACCTTGTTAGAGCGTCCGAGAGAACCTTGTTAGAGCGTCCGAGAGAACCTTGTTAGAGCGACCGAGAGAACCTTGTTAGAGCGGCCGAGAGAACCTTGTTAGAGCGTCCGAGAGAACCTTGTTAGAGCGTCCGAGAGAACCTTGTTAGAACGGCCGAGAGAACCTTGTTAGAGCGACTGAGAGAACCTTATTAGAACGTCCGAGAGAACCTTGTTAGAGCGACTGAGAGAACCTTATTAGAACGTCCGAGAAAACCTTGTTAGAGCGACTGAGAGAACCTTATTAGAACGTCCGAGAGAACCTTGTTAGAGCGACCGAGAGAACCTTGTTAGAGCGGCCGAGAGAACCTTGTTAGAGCGTCCGAGAGAACCTTGTTAGAGCGACCGAGAGAACCTTGTTAGAGCGTCCGAGAGAACCTTGTTAGAACGGCCGAGAGAACCTTGTTAGAGCGGCCGAGAGAACCTTGTTAGAACGTCCGAGAGAAACTTGTTAGAGCGTCCGAGAGAACCTTGTTAGAACGTCCGAGAGAACCTTGTTAGAACGTCCGAGAGAAACTTGTTAGAGCGGCCGGGAGAACCTTGTTAGAGCGGCAAAAAGAACCTTGCTAGAGCGGCTGGGAGGACCTTGTTAGAGCGGCCGAGAGAACCTTGTTAGAGCAGCCGGGAGGACATTGTTAGAGCGCCTGTAAGGACATTGTTAGAGCGGCAGAAAGAACCTTGTTAGAGCGGCCGAGAGGACATTGTTAGAGCGCCTGAAAGGACATTGTTAGAGCGGCAGAAAGAACCTTGTTAGAGCGGCCGGAAGGACCTTATTAGAACGGCCGGGAGAACCTTGTTAGAGCGGCCGGGAGAATCTTGTTAGAGCTGCCGGGAGAACCTTATTAGAACGGCCGGGAGAACCTTGTTAGAGCGGCCGGGAGAACCTTGTTAGAGCGGCCGGGAGAACCTTGTTAGAACGTCCGAGAGAACCTTGTTAGAGCGTCCGAGAGAACCTTGTTAGAGCGGCCGAGAGGACATTGTTAGAGCGCCTGTAAGGACATTGTTAGAGCGCCTGTAAGGACATTGTTAGAGCGCCTGTAAGGACATTGTTAGAGCGCCTGTAAGGACATTGTTAGAGCGGCAGAAAGAACCTTGTTAGAGCGGCCGGGAGGACCTTATTAGAACGGCCGGGAGAACCTTGTTAGGGCGGCCGGGAGAATCTTGTTAGAGCGGCCGGGAGAACTTTGTTAGAACGGCCGGGAGAACCTTGTTAGAGCGGCCGGGAGAACCTTATTAGAACGGCCGGGAGAACCTTGTTAGAGCGGCCGGGAGAACCTTGTTAGAGCGGCCGGGAGAACCTTATTAGAGCGGCCGGGAGAACCTTATTAGAGCGGCCGGGAGAACCTTCTTAGGGCGTCCGAGAGAACCTTGTTAGAACGGCCGAGAGAACCTTCTTAGGGCGTCCGAGAGAACCTTATTAGAACGGCCGGGAGAACCTTCTTAGGGCGTCCGAGAGAACCTTGTTAGAACGGCCGGGAGAACCTTCTTAGGGCGTCCGAGAGAACCTTATTAGAACGGCCGAGAGAACCTTGTTAGAGCGGCCGAGAGAATATTGTTAGAGCGGCCGGGAGAACCTTGTTAGAACGGCCGGGAGAACCTTGTTATTACGGCCGGGAGAACCTTGTTAGAACAGCCGGGAGAACCTTGCTAGTGCGGCCAAGAGAACCTTGTTAGAGCGTCCGAGAGAACCTTGTTAGAGCGGCCGGGAGAACCTTGTTAGAACGGCCGGGAGAACCTTGTTAGTACGGCCGGGAGAACCTTGTTAGAACAGCCGGGAGAACCTTGCTAGTGCGGCCGAGAGAACCTTGTTAGAGCGTCCGAGAGAACCTTGTTAGAGCGGCCGAGAGAACCTTGTTAGAGCGGCCAAGAGAACCTTGTTAGAGCGTCCGAGAGAACCTTGTTAGAGCGGCCGACAGAAACTTGTTAGAGCGGCCGAGAGAACCTTATTAGAGCGACCGAGAGAATCTTGTAAGAGCGTCCGAGAGAACCTTGTTAGAGCGGCCGACAGAAACTTGTTAGAGCGTCCGAGAGAACCTTGTTAGAGCGTCCGAGAGAACCTTGTTAGAGCGGCCGACAGAAACTTGTTAGAGCGGCCGAGAGAACCTTATTAGAGTGTCCGAGAGATCCTTGTTATGGCGACTGAGAGAACCTTGTTAGAGCGACTGAGAGAACCTTGTTAGAGCGTCCGGGAGAACCTTGTTAGAGCGACCGAGAGAACCTTGTTAGAGCGACTGAAACAACTTTGTTTGAGCTGCTTTGAAAACCTTGTTAGAGCGACCGAAAAAAAATTGTTAGAGCGGCTTAGAAAACCTTGTTAGAGCGACCGAAAGAACCTTTTTATAACGGTATAGAAAGCCTTGTTAGAGCGACCTAAAGAACCTTGTTAGAGCGGCTGAGTGAACCTTGTTAAAGCGTTCGAGAAAACCTTGTTAGAGCGGCATAGAAAACCTTGTTAGAGAAAGAACCTTGTTAGAGCGGCTTTGAGCGGTCGTGAGAGCCTAGTTAGTGCAGAAGAGTGCCTGCAAAATCTCCTTATAAGGAATAAAAGCGTTCAAGATTAAGTAATTACTTGAAGAGTTATGGATGAACAGTTTTTGTTTCATGTGTGTTAGCCTTTTTTTGTTTCATCTTTGCTCTTTATTTTTCGTTTCTCTGTGTCTCTTTCTTTATTTCTTTCTTTGTTTATTACTTTGTTTGTTTCTTACTTTGCCTCTCTTTGTTTCTTTCTTTGTTTCATTGTAGTTCTATTTTTTTTGTGACTTTTTTTCTTGTCTCTGTTTGTCTATATCTATGCTTGTTTCTGTCTCTTTGTTTGAGTCGGTTTCTGTTTGTCTCTCTCTTTCTCTATTTCTTTCTTTCTCTCTCTCTCTCTCTCTCTCTCTTTCTCTATTTCTTTCTCTCTCTCTCTCTCTCTCTCTCTCTCTCTTTCTCTCTCTCTCTCTCTCTCTCCCTTTCTGTTAGAGCGTCGAGAGAACCTTGTTAGAGCGTCGAAGAGAACCTTGTTAGAGTGTCCGAGAGAACCTCGTTAGAGCGTCCGAGAGACCCTTGTTAGAGCGTCCGAGAGAACCTTGTTAGAGCGTCCGAGAGAACCTTGTTAGAGCGTCCGAGAGAATCTTGTTAGAGCGTCCGAGAGAACCTTGTTAGAGCGTTCGAGAGAACCTTGTTAGAGCGTCCGAGAGAACCTTGTTAGAGCGTCCGAGAGAACCTTGTTAGAGCCTCCGAATGACCCTTGTTAGAGTGTCCGAGAGAATCTTGTTAGAGCGTCCGAGAGAACCTCGTTAGAGCGTCCGAGAGACCCTTGTTAGAGCGTCCGAGAGAACCTTGTTAGAGTGTCCGAGAGAACCTCGTTAGAGCGTCCGAGAGACCCTTGTTAGAGCGTCCGAGAGAACCTTGTTAGAGCGTCCGAGAGAACCTCGTTAGAGCGTCCGAGAGACCCTTGTTAGAGCGTCCGAGAGAACCTTGTTAGAGTGTCCGAGAGAACCTCGTTAGAGCGTTCGAGAGACCCTTGTTAGAGCGTCCGAGAGAACCTTGTTAGAGCGTCCGAGAGAACCTCGTTAGAGCGTCCGAGAGACCCTTGTTAGAGCGTCCGAGAGAACCTTGTTAGAGCGTCCGAGAGACCCTTGTTATAGCACCTGTAAGGACCTTTTTAGAGCGTTAGAAAGAACCTTGTTAGAGCGGCCGAGAGAACCTTGTTAGAGCGACTGAGAGAACCTTGTTAGAGCGGCCGAGAGAACCTTGTTAGAGCGGCCGAGAGAACCTTGTTATAGCGCCTGTAAGGACCTTGTTAGAGCGTCCGAGAGACCCTTGTTAGAGCGTCCGAGAGAACCTCGTTAGAGCGTTCGAGAACCCTTAGAGCGTCCGAGAAAGACCTTGTTAGAGCGTCGAAGGGCCTCGTTGACGTCGAAGACCTTGTTAGAGCGTCGAGACCCTTGTTAGAGCGTCAAGAGACCCTTGTTAAACGTCCGAGAGACCCTTGTTAGAGCGTCCGAGAGAACCTTGTTAGAGCGTCCGAAGACCTTGTTAGAGCGTCCAGAGAGCCTTGTTAGAGCGTCCGAAGAGAACCTTGTTAGAGTGTCCGAAGAGAACCTTGTTAGAGCGTTCGAGGAGCCACTTGTTAGAGCGTCCGAAGATAGCAATGACGTCGAGAGAACCTTGTTAGAGCGGCCGAGAGAACCTTGTTAGAGCGTCCGAGAGAACCTTGTTAGAGCGTCCGAGAGAACCTTGTTAGAGCGTCCGAGAGACCCTTGTTAGAGCGTCCGAGAGAACCTTGTTAGAGTGTCGAAGAACCTCGTTAGAGCTTCGAGAGACCTTGTTAGAGCGTCCGAGAGAACCTTGTTAGAGCGTCCGAGAGAACCTTGTTAGAGCGTTCGAGAGAACCTTGTTGGAAGCGTCGAGAGAACCTCGTTAGAGCGTCCGAGAGAACCTTGTTAGAGCGTCCGAGAGAATCTTGTTAGAGCGTCGAGAGACACGTTGAGCGTTCGAGAGAACCTTGTTAGAGCGTCGAGAACCTCGTTAGAGCGTCGAGAGAACCTTGTTAGAGCGTCCGAGAGAACCTTGTTAAAGCGTCGAAGAATCTTGTTAGAGCGTCCGAGAGAACCTTGTTAGAGCGTCCGAGAGAACCTTGTTAGAGCGTCCGAGAGACCCTTGTTAGAGCGTCCGAGAGAACCTTGTTAGAGCGTCCGAGAGACCCTTGTTAGAGCGTCGAAGAACCTCGTTAGAGCGTCGAAGAACCTTGTTAGAGCGTCGAGGGCCCTTGTTAGAGCGTCCGAGAGAACCTTGTTAGAGCGTCCGAGAGAACCTTGTTAGAGCGTCCGAGAGAACCTTGCTAGAGTGGCCGAGAGAACCTTGTTAGAGCGTCCGAGAGAACCTTGTTAGAGCGTTCGAGAGAACCTTGTTAGAGCGGCCGAGAGAACCTTGTTAGAGCGTCCGAGAGAATCTTGTTAGAGCGTCCGAGAGAACCTTGTTAGAGTGTCCGAGAGAAACTTGTTAGAGCGTCCGAGAGAACCTTGTTAGAGCGTCCGAGAGAACCTTGTTAGAGTGTCCGAGAGAAACTTGTTAGAGCGTCCGAGAGAACCTTGTTAGAGCGTCCGAGAGAACCTTGTTAGAGCGTCCGAGAGACCCTTGTTAGAGCGTCCGAGAGACCCTTGTTAGAGCGTCCGAGAGAACCTTGTTAGAGCGTCCGAAGGCCTTATTCGGAAAAGTCAAGAGACCCTTGTTAGAGCGTCCGAAGACCCTTCGTTGAGCGCGTCCGAGACCCTTGTTGGACGTCCGAGAGACCCTTGTTAGGGAAACGTCCGAGAGAACCTTGTTAGAGCGTCCGAGAGACCCTTGTTAGAGCGTCCGAGAGACCCTTGTTAGAGCGTCCGAGAGACCCTTGTTAGAGCGTCCGAGAGAACCTTGTTAGAGCGTCCGAGAGAACCTTGTTAGAGCGTCCGAGAGACCCTTGTTAGAGCGTCCGAGAGACCCTTGTTAGAGCGTCCGAGAGAACCTTGTTAGAGCGTCCGAGAGACCCTTGTTAGAGCGTCCGAGAGACCCTTGTTAGAGCGTCCGAGAGACCCTTGTTAGAGCGTCCGAGAGAACCTTGTTAGAGCGTCCGAGAGAACCTTGTTAGAGCGTCCGAGAGAACCTTGTTAGAGCGTCCGAGAGAACCTTGTTAGAGCGTCCGAGAGAACCTTGTTAGAGCGTCCGAGAGAAACTTGTTAGAGCGTTCGAGAGAACCTTGTTAGAGCGACTGAGAGAACCTTGTTAGAACGTCCGAGAGACCCTTGTTAGAGCGTCCGAGAGACCCTTGTTAGAGCGTCCGAGAGAACCTTGTTAGAGCGACCGAGAGAACCTTGTTAGAGCGTCCGAGAGAACCTTGCTAGAGTGGCCGAGAGAACCTTGTTAGAGCGTCCGAGAGAACCTTGTTAGAGCGTTCGAGAGAACCTTGTTAGAGCGTCCGAGAGACCCTTGTTAGAGTGTCCGAGAGAACCTTGTTAGAGCGTCCGAGAGACCCTTGTTAGAGTGTCCGAGAGAATCTTGTTAGAGCGTCCGAGAGAACCTTGTTAGAGTGTCCGAGAGAAACTTGTTAGAGCGTCCGAGAGAACCTTGTTAGAGCGTCCGAGAGAAACTTGTTAGAGCGTCCGAGAGAACCTTGTTAGAGCGTCCGAGAGAACCTTGTTAGAGCGTCCGAGAGAACCTTGTTAGAGCGTCCGAGAGAACCTTGTTAGAGCGTCCGAGAGAACCTTGTTAGAGCGTCCGAGAGAACCTTGTTAGAGCGTCCGAGAGAAACTTGTTAGAGCGTCCGAGAGAACCTTGTTAGAGCGACCGAGAGAACCTTGTTAGAGCGTCCGAGAGAACCTTGTTAGAGCGTCCGAGAGACCCTTGTTAGAGTGTCCGAGAGAATCTTGTTAGAGCGTCCGAGAGAAACTTGTTAGAGCGTCCGAGAGAACCTTGTTAGAGCGACCGAGAGAACCTTGTTAGAGCGACCGAGAGAACCTTGTTAGAGCGTCCGAGAGAACCTTGTTAGAGCGTCCGAGAGACCCTTGTTAGAGTGTCCGAGAGAACCTTGTTAGAGCGTCGAAGAACCTTGTTAGAGCGTCGAGAGAAACTTGTTAGAGCGTCCGAGAGACCCTTGTTAGAGCGTCCGAGAGAACCTTGTTAGAGTGTCCGAGAGAACCTTGTTAGAGCGTTCGAGAGACCCTTGTTAGAAGTGTCGAGAGAATCTTGTTAGAGCGTTCGAGAGAACCTTGTTAGAGCGTCCGAGAGAACCTTGCTAGAGTGGCCGAGAGAACCTTGTTAGAGCGTCCGAGAGAACCTTGTTAGAGCGTCCGAGAGACCCTTGTTAGAGTGTCCGAGAGAAACTTGTTAGAGCGTCCGAGAGAACCTTGTTAGAGCGTCCGAAAGCTGTTAGAGCGTCGAGAGAACCTTGTTAGAGCGTCGGGAAAACTTGTTAGAGCGTCCGAGAGAACCTTGTTAGAGCGTCCGAGAGAACCTTGTTAGAGCGTCCGAGAGAACCTTGTTAGAGCGTCCGAGAGAACCTTGTTAGAGCGTCCGAGAGAAACTTGTTAGAGCGTCCGAGAGAACCTTGTTAGAGCGACCGAGAGAACCTTGTTAGAGCGTTCGAGAGAACCTTGTTAGAGCGTCCGAGAGAACCTTGTTAGAGCGTCCGAGAGACCCTTGTTAGAGCGTCCGAGAGAACCTTGTTAGAGCGTCCGAGAGAACCTTGTTAGAGCGTCCGAGAGAACCTTGCTAGAGTGGCCGAGAGAACCTTGTTAGAGCGTCCGAGAGAACCTTGTTAGAGCGTTCGAGAGAACCTTGTTAGAGCGGCCGAGAGAACCTTGTTAGAGCGTCCGAGAGAACCTTGTTAGAGCGTCCGAGAGAACCTTGTTAGAGCGTCCGAGAGACCCTTGTTAGAGCGTCCGAGAGAACCTTGTTAGAGCGGCCGAGAGAACCTTGCTAGAGCGGCCGAGAGAACCTTGTTAGAGCGGCCGAGAGAACCTTGTTAGAGCGACTGAGAGAACCTTGTTAGAGCGTCCGAGAAAACCTTGTTAAAGCGTCCGAGAGAACCTTGTTAGGGCGTCCGAGAGAACCTTGTTAGAGCGGCCGAGAGAACCTTGTTAGAGCGTCCGAGAGAACCTTATTAGAGCGACCGAGAGAACCTTGTTAGAGCGTCCGAGAGAACCTTGTTAGAGCGACCGAGAGAACCTTATTAGAGCGACCGAGAGAACCTTGTTAGAGTGGCCGAGAGAACCTTGTTATAGCGTCAAAGAGAACCTTGTTAGAGCGGCCGAGAGAACCTTGTTAGAGCGTCCGAGAGAACCTTGTTAGAGCGTCCGAGAGAACCTTGTTAGAGCGACCGAGAGAACCTTGTTAGAGCGACCGAGAGAACCTTGTTAGAGCGGCCGAGAGAACCTTGTTAGAGCGTCCGAGAGAACCTTGTTAGAGCGTCCGAGAGAACCTTGTTAGAACGGCCGAGAGAACCTTGTTAGAGCGACTGAGAGAACCTTATTAGAACGTCGAGAGGAGCCTTGTTAGAGCGACTGAGAGAACCTTATTAGAACGTCCGAAGCCTTGTTAGAGCGACTGAGAGAACCTTATTAGAACGTCCGAGAGAACCTTGTTAGAGCGACCGAGAGAACCTTGTTAGAGCGGCCGAGAGAACCTTGTTAGAGCGTCCGAGAGAACCTTGTTAGAGCGACCGAGAGAACCTTGTTAGAGCGTCCGAGAGAACCTTGTTAGAACGGCCGAAGAACGCCTTGGAAACGGCCGAGAGAACCTTGTTAGAACGTCCGAGAGAAACTTGTTAGAGCGTCCGAGAGAACCTTGTTAGAACGTCCGAGAGAACCTTGTTAGAACGTCCGAGAGAAACTTGTTAGAGCGGCCGGGAGAACCTTGTTAGAGCGGCAAAAAGAACCTTGCTAGAGCGGCTGGGAGGACCTTGTTAGAGCGGCCGAGAGAACCTTGTTAGAGCAGCCGGGAGGACATTGTTAGAGCGCCTGTAAGGACATTGTTAGAGCGGCAGAAAGAACCTTGTTAGAGCGTCCGAGAGAACCTTGTTAGAGCGGCCGGGAGAACCTTGTTAGAGCGGCAAAAAGAACCTTGCTAGAGCGGCTGGGAGGACCTTGTTAGAGCGGCCGAGAGAACCTTGTTAGAGCAGCCGGGAGGACATTGTTAGAGCGCCTGTAAGGACATTGTTAGAGCGGCAGAAAGAACCTTGTTAGAGCGGCCGAGAGGACATTGTTAGAGCGCCTGAAAGGACATTGTTAGAGCGGCAGAAAGAACCTTGTTAGAGCGGCCGGAAGGACCTTATTAGAGCGGCCGGGAGAACCTTGTTAGAGCGGCCGGGAGAATCTTGTTAGAGCTGCCGGGAGAACCTTATTAGAACGGCCGGGAGAACCTTGTTAGAGCGGCCGGGAGAACCTTGTTAGAGCGGCCGGGAGAACCTTGTTAGAACGTCCGAGAGAACCTTGTTAGAGCGTCCGAGAGAACCTTGTTAGAGCGGCCGAGAGGACATTGTTAGAGCGCCTTTAAGGACATTGTTAGAGCGCCTGTAAGGACATTGTTAGAGCGCCTGTAAGGACATTGTTAGAGCGCCTGTAAGGACATTGTTAGAGCGGCAGAAAGAACCTTGTTAGAGCGGCCGGGAGGACCTTATTAGAACGGCCGGGAGAACCTTGTTAGGGCGGCCGGGAGAATCTTGTTAGAGCGGCCGGGAGAACTTTGTTAGAACGGCCGGGAGAACCTTGTTAGAGCGGCCGGGAGAACCTTATTAGAACGGCCGGGAGAACCTTGTTAGAGCGGCCGGGAGAACCTTGTTAGAGCGGCCGGGAGAACCTTATTAGAACGGCCGGGATAACCTTATTAGAGCGGCCGGGAGAACCTTCTTAGGGCGTCCGAGAGAACCTTGTTAGAGTGGCCGGGATAACCTTATTAGAGCGGCCGGGAGAACCTTCTTAGGGCGTCCGAGAGAACCTTGTTAGAGTGGCCGGGATAACCTTATTAGAGCGGCCGGGAGAACCTTCTTAGGGCGTCCGAGAGAACCTTGTTAGAACGGCCGAGAGAACCTTCTTAGGGCGTCCGAGAGAACCTTATTAGAACGGCCGGGAGAACCTTCTTAGGGCGTCCGAGAGAACCTTGTTAGAACGGCCGGGAGAACCTTCTTAGGGCGTCCGAGAGAACCTTATTAGAACGGCCGAGAGAACCTTGTTAGAGCGGCCGAGAGAATATTGTTAGAGCGGCCGGGAGAACCTTGTTAGAACGGCCGGGAGAACCTTGTTATTACGGCCGGGAGAACCTTGTTAGAACAGCCGGGAGAACCTTGCTAGTGCGGCCAAGAGAACCTTGTTAGAGCGTCCGAGAGAACCTTGTTAGAGCGGCCGGGAGAACCTTGTTAGAACGGCCGGGAGGACATTGTTAGAGCGCCTGTAAGGACATTGTTAGAGCGGCAGAAAGAACCTTGTTAGAGCGGCCGAGAGGACATTGTTAGAGCGCCTGAAAGGACATTGTTAGAGCGGCAGAAAGAACCTTGTTAGAGCGGCCGGAAGGACCTTATTAGAACGGCCGGGAGAACCTTGTTAGAGCGGCCGGGAGAATCTTGTTAGAGCTGCCGGGAGAACCTTATTAGAACGGCCGGGAGAACCTTGTTAGAGCGGCCGGGAGAACCTTGTTAGAGCGGCCGGGAGAACCTTGTTAGAACGTCCGAGAGAACCTTGTTAGAGCGTCCGAGAGAACCTTGTTAGAGCGGCCGAGAGGACATTGTTAGAGCGCCTGTAAGGACATTGTTAGAGCGCCTGTAAGGACATTGTTAGAGCGCCTGGCAAGGACATTGTTAGAGCGCCGCAGGACATTGTTAGAGCGGCAGAAAGAACCTTGTTAGAGCGGCCGGGAGGACCTTATTAGAACGGCCGGGAGGAGCGCATTAGGGCGGCCGGGAGAATCTTGTTAGAGCGGCCGGGAGAACTTTGTTAGAACGGCCGGGAGAACTGGTAGAGCGGCCGGGAGAACCTTATTAGAACGGCCGGGAGAACCTTGTTAGAGCGGCCGGGAGAACCTTGTTAGAGCGGCCGGGAGAACCTTATTAGAACGGCCGGGATAACCTTATTAGAGCGGCCGGGAGAACCTTCTTAGGGCGTCCGAGAGAACCTTGTTAGAACGGCCGAGAGAACCTTCTTAGGGCGTCCGAGAGAACCTTATTAAAGACGGCCGGGGAGAACCTTCTTAGGGCGTCCGAGAGAACCTTATTAGAACGGCCGGGAGAACCTTCTTAGGGCGTCCGAGAGAACCTTATTAGAACGGCCGGGAGAACCTTCTTAGGGCGTCCGAGAGAACCTTATTAGAACGGCCGGGAGAACCTTCTTAGGGCGTCCGAGAGAACCTTGTTAGAGTGGCCGGGATAACCTTATTAGAGCGGCCGGGAGAATTTCCATTTCTTAGGGCGTCCGAGAGAGCCTTGTTAGAACAGCCGAAAGAACCTTCTTAGGGCGTCCGAGAGAACCTTATTAGAACGGCCGGGAGAACCTTCTTAGGGCGTCCGAGAGAACCTTGTTAGAACGGCCGGGAGAACCTTCTTAGGGCGTCCGAGAGAACCTTATTAGAACGGCCGAGAGAACCTTGTTAGAGCGGCCGAGAGAATATTGTTAGAGCGGCCGGGAGAACCTTGTTAGAACGGCCGGGAGAACCTTGTTATTACGGCCGGGAGAACCACTGTTAGAACAGCCGGGAGAACCTTGCTAGTGCGGCCAAGAGAACCTTGTTAGAGCGTCCCGAGAACCTTGTTAGAGCGGCCGGGAGAACCTTGTTGAAACGGCCGGGAGAACCTTGTTAGTACGGCCGGGAGAACCTTGTTAGAACAGCCGGGAGAACCTTGCTAGTGCGGCCGAGAGAACCTTGTTAGAGCGTCCGAGAGAACCTTGTTAGAGCGTCCGAGAGAACCTTGTTAGAGCGTCCGAGAGAACCTTGTTAGAGTGGCCGGGAGAACCTTGTTAGAGCGTCCGAGAGAACCTTGTTAGAGCGTCCGAGAGAACCTTGTTAGAGTGGCCGGGAGAACCTTGTTAGAGCGTCCGAGAGAACCTTGTTAGAGCGGCCGAGAGAACCTTGTTAGAGCGGCCAAGAGAACCTTGTTAGAGCGTCCGAGAGAACCTTGTTAGAGCGGCCGACAGAAACTTGTTAGAGCGGCCGAGAGAACCTTATTAGAAACGGCCGAGAGAACCTTGTAAGAGCGTCCGAGAGAACCTTGTTAGAGCGGCCGAGAGAACCTTGTTAGAGCGTCCGAGAGAACCTTGTTAGAGCGTCCGAGAGAACCTTGTTAGAGCGGCCGACAGAAACTTGTTAGAGCGGCCGAGAGAACCTTATTAGAGTGTCCGAGAGATCCTTGTTATGGCGACTGAGAGAACCTTGTTAGAGCGACTGAGAGAACCTTGTTAGAGCGTCCGGGAGAACCTTGTTAGAGCGACCGAGAGAACCTTGTTAGAGCGACTGAAACAACTTTGTTTGAGCGGCTTTGAAAACCTTGTTAGAGCGACCGAAAAAAAATTGTTAGAGCGGCTTAGAAAACCTTGTTAGAGCGACCGAAAGAACCTTTTTATAACGGTATAGAAAGCCTTGTTAGAGCGACCTAAAGAACCTTGTTAGAGCGGCTGAGTGAACCTTGTTAAAGCGTTCGAAAGCCTTGTTAGAGCGGCATAGAAAACCTTGTTAGAGAAAGAACCTTGTTAGAGCGGCTTTGAGCGGTCGTGAGAGCCTAGTTAGTGCAGAAGAGTGCCTGCAAAATCTCCTTATAAGGAATAAAAGCGTTCAAGATTAAGTAATTACTTGAAGAGTTATGGATGAACAGTTTTTGTTTCATGTGTGTTAGCCTTTTTTTGTTTCATCTTTGCTCTTTATTTTTCGTTTCTCTGTGTCTCTTTCTTTATTTCTTTCTTTGTTTATTACTTTGTTTGTTTCTTACTTTGCCTCTCTTTGTTTCTTTCTTTGTTTCATTGTAGTTCTATTTTTTTTGTGACTTTTTTTCTTGTCTCTGTTTGTCTATATCTATGCTTGTTTCTGTCTCTTTGTTTGAGTCGGTTTCTGTTTGTCTCTCTCTTTCTCTATTTCTTTCTTTCTCTCTCTCTCTCTCTCTCTCTCTTTCTCTATTTCTTTCTCTCTCTCTCTCTCTCTCTCTCTCTCTCTCTCTCTCTCTCTCTCTCTCTCTCTCTCTCTCTCTCTCTCTCTCTCTCTCTCTCTCTCTCTCTCCTTTTCTCTTCCTGTCTCAATTCATTGAACGCAATTTAACTTACATTTAAAAATTTCCGAATTACTGAACCTGCAGAATTGAACCTGCTTATGATATTGGAAATTCGGGTAAAAAAGATTATGAAAATTCGGAAAATACAACACCGAATTTTCAGGAAATATAATACCGGAAATTGAGGTAATGTGACACCCAAAATACGGAAAATATTAAACGAGAAATTTATATCGAACAATCGGGAAATATAATCCCGGTTAATACTAGAATATGAGAATATGATAGGAGAAATCCGGTAACATAATACTAATATATAACACATCTTGATAGTGTTATATTATGGTAGATTAAAGTAAAATGATATCACATATTTGATAAATATGATATTGGGAATTCGGGAAATGTGATACCGGAATTTTGGAACTATAATACCAACACTTCAGGAAATGTTATACCAGAAATTCGGGAATCATGATACCAGAAATCGGGAAATTCTAATATCAACAATTCATGCAATTCAGAAATCCGGAAATCATGATTTCAGAAATTCACAAAATGGGACACCAGAAATTCGGAAATAATGATACCACAAATTCAGGAATTATAATAACAACAAATTCGAAATTATAGTACCTATAATTCAAAGAATATGTTACGAGTAATTCGGAAATTATAATGCTAGATATTCAGGAATTATTAAACCAGGAATTCCAAAAAAAAAAGAGATATCTGAAATTTTGGAATGATAAAACTACACTCTAGGAAAAGGTTATACCAATCATCTGAAACTTATAAACTAAAAAAAAAAAAAAAAAAAAAAAAAAAAAAAAAAAAAAAAAAAAAAAAAATCAATTCAATACCGGCGATTTCATAAAATCGGGAAAAATATAACACCTGAAATTCAGAAATCCAATCATCGGATATCTAGGAAAATTA
>BOPN01000966.1:317715-320215 GCA_017312705.2 Penaeus japonicus
TAATTATGATAAATTATGGTATTGATGATTGATGATAATTAAAATGTTGATAAAAACGATGATAATCATGATACTAACAATGATTATAATAATAATGATAATGATGATATAAAAATTGGTGATAATGACAACTGATTATAATCATTATGATACTAATGATGATAATAAGGATAATGATAATCATCATTATCATCATAAAGATAAAAACGGTGAAAAATAAGATAAGACAATAATATAAATATTATCGAATATGATAATCATCATAATTTTTATGGTAATAATGATAATGATAACAGTAAAATGATAAAGAAGGAGAACAACAAAGAAAGAAAAAGAAAAGAAAGCGAACTATAAGCCGTTCATTTATCATAAAAACCTACGTTGTAAATTCTCCATAGTCGATACCCTTCATGTCGGCCTCACCACACACCCTGTATGACAATTGAAAGTTAGATATATATGTATGTATATATATATAATATATATATATATATATATATATATATATATATATATATATATATATATATATATATATATATACATATATATATATATATATATATATATATATATATATATATATATATATATATATATACATATATATACACATACATGCATATATATATATATATATATATATATATATATATATATATATATATATATATATATATATATATATATATATAGCCTATATTCCCCTTCCTTTCCTGTCCCCGCTATGCACCATCCCCTCTCCCCTTCCTCCCTTTCATCAACACAGCCCCTGATCATAACAAATCTCATCCTCCCAGTCCCCCCCCCCCCCCCCCCCCCCCCCCTACTCTGCCTCTACCCCCCCCTCCTCCCACACCGCCTCTATTATGTAACTCTGAAATACCACACACACAAACACGCATATCCACACACCGATCATAAACACTCACCCACAAATAAACAAACACATATACATATATACAGGGTGATCATAAACACACACACACATACACAGCGATAATAAGTACACACGTACGCACATACATAAATATAGACATACCACACACACATACACACAAAAAAGCACACAAACGCACAAACAGCATTCTTTCTCCCCAAACATGCAATGCTACCCTCCCCCCCCCCCCCCCTTAACACACACACACATTGTATATAAAGACAAATCCTGAACCGCTAATTCGATGCATATGTTTCCTGCAATAACTTGCAACATTGAATGGCGTTTGACCTATGACCGAGGGAGCTTGAAGCTTGATTTAGAAGAGTTAGTCTGATTTAGCCTTTTGTGGCATTATCAGCTTAATGCTGTAATTATTTTGCAGCTTTGTGTGTGTGCGTATGTAGTGGTTTGTACGTATGTATGTATGTGCTTATCAGAATAATGTTTGACATTTTAATTTTGAAAAAGGGGGGTTTAGTTTGATTCATGATAATACTCTTTTTTTTTTTTTTTTTTTTTTTTTAATATCATTTGTTCTCATCACAAATGTCAGTTCCCGTGTTACGATATGTGGTGGTTATATGAACATGAACGTCGGTGGATCAACACATCTATAAATGAACACATGTGGATGGGCGCATACTATCATTTATATTTTGTTGTTGTTGTTGCTTTTGTCGAATATGCATGTGGGTCTAATCTGTGGATTATCCATTGATGCCATCTATTTACATATCTATCTCTTTATCCCAACTTTCATCTATCAAATTCAAATTCAAAAACTTTGTTCCATAAATTACAATGGTTATTACTTTTTTTTTTTTTACAGGAATAGTTTATTGCAAAATAAATTGAATTAGGCATAATAGGTATACGATAGAAATACATTTATTGCATGTTCAGTAATCTATCACAATTGACAATTTATGAAATGTTCTTTTAATTTAGTCTTGAAATTATTGAGGTTAGTAATGTCTTTAACATTATGAGGTAGTAGGTTCTGGGTCAGGGGTCCACGGATTAGCATTTGCCGTGTCCCTATTTCCATGTGTGATCTCCTGACATAGAGAGAATTTACTTGTCGTGTTCGAACACCTGATGTATTCCCCACAGTTTGTAAGGGCAGGATCTATTGAGGATAATTCCCATGAATGATTTTATGAATGAAAACACATGTATCATAACTGCATTTGACTTGGACTTTTAATCACTTTAATATAAGAATATGTGAAGTGATGTGGGCAAACTTACTAACATTACCCAGTACAACTCTCACTGCAAAGTTTTGTAATCTTTTTGCTTTCTGCATCAGGGTTTTGTTAGTTGAACCCCAAGTATTTACGCAATAGTTAATGATGCTCAGAGCTAGAGTTTGTACAACCGAGAATCTTGTTTCAGTTTATGAGGTATGGTTGATAAATAATTTATGAAAATTGTGAATAGGATCGGGCCTAATATAGACCCTTGTGGAACCCCAAAATATACTGATTGCTGTGATGATATACTCTCATTATTTACCGCTTGGGTTTTTGTACTCAGATAACTACCAAACCAATA
>BOPN01000966.1:335215-342715 GCA_017312705.2 Penaeus japonicus
CCCCTTCCGGTCCCCCCTCCCCCACCCTTCTCCCAACCTCTCCCCTTCTCCTCCGGTCCCCCCTCCCTCCCCCTCACCCCCTGGCTCTCGAGTTTACTTCTGGCAGTCAGATCGTCACGACAAGCGGCCGCAAACTACCGGTAAGTCAATTTGTCTTAAGTTAGTGAGTCCTGCTACCTGAGGGAGATGAGATGATGCTGGAGAGGCAGGGAGGGAGGGAGGGAGGCAGGGAGGCAGGGAGGGAGGGAGGGAGGGCGGGAGGGCGAGAAGGGAGTGGGAGGGAGGGTGAGATGGAGTGGGAAGGAGGGAGGGAGGTAGGGAGGATGGGAGGAAGGGAGGGAGTGAGAGAAGAGAAGGAGAGAAGGAGAGAAGGAGAGAGAGAGAGAGAGAGAGAGAGAGAGAGAGAGAGAGAGAGAGAGAGAGAGAGAGAGAGAGAGAGAGAGAGAGAGAGAGAGAGAGAGAGAGAAGGAGAGAAGGAAAGAGAGAGAGAGAAGCATATATATATATATATATATATATATATATATATATATATATATATATATATATATATATATATATATATATATATATGTATATATATATATATACATATATATATATATATATATATATATATATATATATATATATATATATATATATATATATATATAGAGAGAGAGAGAGAGAGAGAGAGAGAGAGAGAGAGAGAGAGAGAGAGAGAGAGAGAGAGAGAGAGAGAGAGAGAGAGAGAGAGAGAGAGAGAGAGAGAGAGAGAGAGAGAGAGAGAGAGAGAGAGAGAGAGAGAAAGAAAGAAAGAGAGAGAGTTTCCGGTCTGTATCAACTTCATTTCCAAATACATCTTCAGTCAGAAAGAAGACAAGAGGAAAGGTGTTGAAAAAAAAGGAATAACATCTGATCAATCTTGCAATTCAAAGCGTGTCATGAAGAATAAACATGGGGGGAGGGAGAGGGGGAGGGGTGTAAAAATTAATCTACATACATACGATTTTTTTTTTCAATTGGCGTAAATTAGAATATTTCTAGAACGGGTTAGTATCATTCTGGTATGAGACAACAATACGGGTATTTTTTTTTACATAAAAAAGAACAAAAACAAAAAACACGTATATCACCACATTTTCTTCAAACGCTATTCATCTTTTTAGAAACATTATAATTAACTTCTCTTCGATAATGCTAAACCTCAACAGCAAATTTGTTTTTCGTTAACTTCTGAAATTTATAAACTGGAGGCTTACATTACATGCAATTTGTTGCTGTAGAAATTTACATGCACCCACACACACACACACACACACACACACACACCACACACACACACACACACACACACACATATATATATATATATATATATATATATATATATATATATATATATATATATATATATACATATATATATATATATATATATATATATATATATATATATATATATATATATATATATATATATATGTATATATATATATATATATATATATATATATATATATATATATATATATATATATGTATATATATATATATATATATATATATATATATATATATATATATATATATATATATATATATATATATATATATATATATATACAATCATATATACATACACACACACACACACACACACATATACATATATACATACATACATACATACATTTATATATATATATATATATATATATATATATATATATATATATATTTATATTTATATTTATATCTATCTATCTATCTATCTATCTATCTATCTATCTATATATATATATATATATATATATATATATATATATATACATATATATATATATATATATATATATATATATATATATATATATATATATATATATATATATATATATATATATATATATAACAGTAAACGTGCAAATATGAATATTAAGAAAGGAATTACAAATTAAGCCGTTTCGTATTAGTCCTTACTCTTCATCACCTGGTAATACAGATACGGTTTCATCTGATTCATTTTGGTTTACTCGAAACGTCTCACACGAAACGTCTTCCTTAAAAAACGTGTTACTCGGAACGTCTTCCTCGAAAAAGCGACTTGCTGGGAAAGTCTTACTGACTCAAAACGTCTTCCACGAAACGTAAAAATCGAAAAAAAGAAGAAAGAAAGAAACAAACAGACATTAAAAAAAAATACAAAAAAAAACGAAATATACAAAATAGACATGAAACAAAAACAACAACAGCAATAACAACGAAATCAAACAACAACAAAAATTGATATACAAAAAACAGACGCGAAACAAAAACAAAAAAAGCCACAACAACAACACCCCAAAAAAACAACAACAACAAAATAGAGAAAAAAGAACCCCAAAACAACAACAACAACAACAACAAAATAGAGAAAAAGAACCCCAAAACAACAACAACAAAACAGAGAAAAAAGAACCCCAAAACAACAACAACGACAACAACAACAACAAGTACAAAAAAAAAATCTTTTCCTACGTCCCTGAGCGAAGGGCCGCCCCACGAGACCAGATTCTTCGCCTGGAACCCTAACTGCGCCTCCCTTAGGACCCTGACATATACCCCCCCCTCCCCTCTCCCAGGCTCCTCCTTCCCCTCTCCTTCTACTCTCCATCTTGTTACTTAGTCTCTTGCTTCTCCCTCCTTCCCCTTCCTCCCCGTATTTTTTTTTTCTCTCCTTCCTTTTACCTTCTCTCTTCTTTCTCTCTCCTTCCTCTTACCTTCTCTCTTCTTTCTCTCTCATTCCTCTTACCTTCTCTCTTCTTTCTCTCTCATTCCTCTTACCTTCTCTCTTCTGCCTCTCTCCTTGTCTCTCTTTCCCTCTGTCTGTTTTCTTTCTTCTCCCTCCTCTTCCCCCCTCTCCTTCTCTTTCCTTTGACCTACCTCATTTTTTTCCCTTCTCCTTCCTTCCGTTTCCTTCCCCTTACCTCTTGTCGACCTTCTCCCCCCTACCCCCCCCCTCCTTCCTCCTCCCCTCCTCCTTCATCATTCCCCCTCACCCTGCCCTTCTTTTCTCTCCTTTCACCTACTATTTTCTTCCTTCTTCCTCCTTCCCTCCTTCTCCCTCCTCCCCGCTCATTCCCCCTCATCCTCCCCTCCTTCTCTCTCCTTTCACCTACCTCTTTTCTTCCTTCTCCCTCTTTCTTTCCCCTTACTTCTTGTCTTCCTTCTCCTTCTTACTCTCTTTCCCTCTCCATCCCCCTACCCCTTCTCCTTCCTCCTCCCCCTCTTCTTCTTTCTCTTCCTTCTCCTTCTCCTCCTTGTCCTCCTCTTTTTCTCTCCCTCTCCTCTCCCTCTTATTCCCCTCTCTTCTTCTTCCACTTCCTCCTTCTTATCTTCCTTTTCCTCCTCCTCCTCCTCCTCCTCCTGTGTCTTCTCTTCTTTCAACCAATCTTCTCTCTTCGTTCTTTTAACTTTCTCTTTCTCCCCTTCAATAATAATCTTTGTCTCCGTTTCTCTATTCCTTTTTGGCATTTCTCGCTCCATTATTGTCCTGTGCGCTTTGTGCTTGTCTTTTGTCTCTTATTCATGTTGCTTCCTGTTTCGTATGTTTCTCTCTCTTTTTCTAAGATTTTGGAATCTATACATATTGGTTGTCATTGCTGGGATTACTTTTGTTATTACTTTTATTATTGTTGATTTTACAATTATGATGATCTTTTCTATTGTTCATATCATCTGCATTATTATCCACCATAATTTTCTCCTACGCCCTTTTACCCCTCCTCCTCCTTCCTCTCCACCACCACTACTACCACCACCACATTTACCCCTCCTCCTCCTCCACCTCCTCCACCACCACTACCACCACCTCCTCCTCCTCCTCCACCACCACCACCACTACTACCACCACGATCTCTTCCTCCTCCATCTCCTCCTCCTCCACCACCACCACCCCACCACAACCTTCTCCTCCCCTTTACTCCTCTTCCTCTTCCATCAACACCACCTCCCATTTACTCCTCCTCCTCCCCTCCTCCTCCACCACCACCAGCTCCTCCTCCCTCCCTCCCTCCCTCCCTCCCTCCCTCCCTCCCTCCCTCCCTCCCTCCCTCCCTCCCTCCCTCCCTCCCTCCCTCCCCTCGCCGCGGGATACAAGGGAGAGCTTAACACAACCTAAATCACTCAACCTCTGCCGGATTGTCCGCGTGTCAACCATAATCATCCATATACGCTAGGGAGGGAGGAGGGAGGGAGGGAGGAGGAAGGGAGGGAGGAGGAAGGAAGGTAGGTGGAAGGGAGGGAGGAGGAAGGGGAGGAAGGAAGGGAGGAGGAAGGGAGGGAGGGGGAAGGAAGGGAGGAGAAGGGGAAGGGAGTAGAAGGGAAGGGAGGAGGAAGGAAGGGGGCGGAAGGGAGGGAGGAGGGAGGAAGGGAGGAGGAAGGGGGGAGGAGGAAGGAAGGGAGGAGGAAGGAAGGGGGCGGAAGGGAGGGAGGAGGGAGGAAGGGAGGTGGAAGGGAGGGAGGAGGAAGGGGAGAAAGGAAGGGAGGAGGAAGGGAGGGAGGGGGAAGGAAGGGAGTAGAAGGGGAAGGAGGAGGAAGGAAGGGAGGAGAAGGGGAGGGAGATGGAAGGGAGGGAGGAGGAAGGGAAGGGAGGAGGAAGGGAGGGTGGAAGGTAGGGAGGAGAAGGGGAGGGAGAAAGGAAGGAAGGGAGGAGAAGGGGAGGGAGGTGGAAAGAGGGAGACGGGAGGGGGAGTAAGGATAGGTGTGTTGGAGGGGGCGGGTGGATGAGAGGGAGGTGGAAATGAGGGAGGAAGAGATGGGATAAAGGGAGGGAGGAGTAGGAGGAGGAAGAGAAGAGGAGGAGAAGGAGGAAGAGAAGAGGAGTAAAAGGAGTAAGAGAAGAGGAGGAGAAGGAGAAAGAGGCTGGACTGGAAAGGATGGAAAAAGAGGGGGAGGAAAAAAAGGTGGAGGATAAGGATGAGGACAGATGAGAGAGAGAGAAAGAGAGAGAAAGAGAGAGAGAGAGAGAATCGGAGAAAGAAGAGGAGGAGGAGGAATTTGAGCAAGAGCAGGTGGTGGAGGAAGAAGAAGAAGAGGAGAGAGTTAGAGGGGAGAAGGGAGAAAGGGAGGAGAAAAAAGAAGAGGAAGAAGAAGGAGCTAAGACTAATACAACAAATAAAAGTAGGAAGACAATAGCAAGAAAGGGATAATACAGACATAATATGGGGGGGGGGAGGGAGAAAGAAAAAGAAAACAAAGGAAGGGAGAAAAGAAGGAGGGAGGAGGGTGGTGGGGGTGGTGGGGGGTAGGGGTCATGTTGATAATCAATGATCATTACACGCCTATCACCGAGCGGGGGGGGGGGGGGGGGCTAATTGTGATGTCACGGTAAAGTGAACCTTCGGGGGGGGGGGGGGGGGGAGGGAGGAAGAGGAGGAGGGGGAGCGGGGGGAAGGAAGGGGAGGGGGAGGGAGGGGGTGAGGGGTTACAGAGAGGTCATAGGTGTATGATAAGAGAGCAGACGGGTTCGGGGAAGGAGGAGGAAGGAGGGAAGAGAGGGAGGGAGGAAGGAGGGAAGAGAGGGAGGGAGGAAGGAGGGAAGAGCAGTGAGTAAGGGTAAGGAGAATAGAGGCGGGAGGAGAGAGGAGGAAGGAGAGAGAACGGAGAAGGGGGGAGGAGGGAGGATGGAAAAGTGAGGAAAGGAAGTAAGGAAAGAGGAAGGAAGAAGGAGGGAGGAGGAGGGAAGGAGGGAGGGAGGGAGTGTTAGTAGGAGACGCGTATCTTAGATAAATTAACCTTTTTTTTATATCTTCAAACAAAACCAAAAAGAAAATCGAAACGACCAACAAACAGCAACAACAACAAGAATAAACAAGGAAAATTAATGATCTCGTTTGAGGACATGTTAGACAGGTGAAGTGAGTGAGAGAGAGAGAGAGAGAGAGAGAGAGAGAGAGAGAGAGAGAGAGAGAGAGAGAGAGAGAGAGAGAGAGAGAGAGAGAGAGAGAGAGAGAGAGAGAGAGAGAGAGAGAGAGAGAGAGAGAGAGAGAGAGAGAGAGAGAGAGAGAGAGAGAGAGAGAGAGAGAGAGAGAGAGAGAGAGAGAGAGAGAGAGAGAGAGTGAGAGAGAAAAGGATGATGATGGAGGGAAGGAGGAGAGAAAGAGGGGAAAATGAGAAGGAAGAAGAGGATGAGAGGATATGAAAAATAGAGTTGAAGGAAGAGGGGAAGGAAGAAGAGGATGAAAGGAAGAGAGGAAGGATGGGGCAAAGAGGAAGATATGAAGTAGAGGGAAAAGAGAAGAAGAGGGGAAGGAGGGACGGAGAGAGGAGGGAAGATGGAGAAGAGAGTAACAAAAGATGAAGAAATAGGCGAACAAAGTGAGAAGGAAGAAGAAGCGAGGGAAAACAACAAGAAAACGAAGAGAAGAAGGGAGAGGATGATAGGGAGAATAACAGAAAGAGGAAGAGGGAAAGGAAAAAAATGAGGGGAGTGGAAAGAGGGGAATAGAGGCTAGGTGAGGCGAAGAAGCTTAGATGGGGCAGCGAGGGGAGGAGGGGAGGAGGGGAGGAGGGGAGGAGGGAAGGAGGCATCACTACAGCTCTGGGACAATATATCAGTGTTTGAGTGAGGGGATACGAGGGGAAGAGGGGGAGGGGGGAAGAGAGGGGAAGAGGGAAGGGGGAAGGGGAGGGATGTGACGGGAGGGAGTAGAGTGGACAGAGTGAGAAGAGAGAGGAAGAGGCATAAAGAGAAAGAGGGGAGAGAGACGTGGAAGGAGTTAGTAAATATAGAGGGTTTGAAAGGGACGAAGAAAGAGAGAGAGAGAGAGAGGAGACGGAAAGACGGAGAGGAGATAATGGCAAGAAAAAAAAAAAAAAAAGGGGGGCAAGGAGAGAGAAGAAAAGAGCGAGAGGTGTGAGGGGAATAAGGGGGTGAGGGGAATAGGGGGGTGGGGTTGGGGGGGATAAAGAGAACATGAGCCACAAGGGAGACGTAATTCTTGTGACCAACACAGTGTCTTGGGCAGTAATCAACTTAGCACTTGACCTGACGGGAGCTGAGGTAGAGTTATATGCAAAGTTTTCGCCGGGATTGCTTTGTCTTTGGGGGTGGGGGAGGGTGGGCGGAGGAGGGGGAGGGGCAGGGGGAGGGGGAGAGGGGGAGAGAGGGAGGAGGAGGAAGAAGGAAAGGCTGATGTGTTTGTTTGTGTTTGTGTGTGAGTGTGTGGGTGTGTGGGTGGGTGTTAATCTCTCTCTCTTCTTTTCTCTTTCTTTCTCTCGCTCTTTCTCTCTAGTTCTCTCTTTCTCTCTCTATTCCCTTTCTCAATCTCTGGCTCTTTCTCTCTCTCTCTCTCTCTCTCTTTCTCTCTCTCTCTCTCTCTCTCTCTCTCTCTCTCTCTCTCTCTCTCTCTCTCTCTCTCTCTCTCTCTCTCTCTCTCTCTCTCTCTCTCTCTCTCTCTCTCTCTCTCTCTCTCTTTCTCTCTCTTTCTCTCCCCTCTCCCAATCTCTGGCTCTTTCTCTCTCTTTCGCTCTTTC
>BOPN01000966.1:352715-362715 GCA_017312705.2 Penaeus japonicus
TCTCTCTCTCTCTCTCTCTCTCTCTCTCTCTCTCTCTCTTTCTCTCTCTCTCTCTCGCTCTCTCTCTCTCTCTCTCTCTCTCTCTCTCTCTCTCTCTCTCTCTCTCTCTCTCTCTCTCTCTCTCTCTCTCTCTCTCTCTCTCTCTCTCTCTCTCTCTCTCTCTCTCTCTCTCTCTCTCTTTCTCTCTCTTTCTCTCTCTCTCTCCCTCCATCTCTTCCTCTTTCTCTCTCTTTCTTTTACATTTGCCTTTTATTTAGACTCCAAGTCACTTCTTTCTCTCCCTCCTCCTATTCTTTTCCCCCTCTTCTACATCTCCCTCCTCATCTTCTTCGCATTTATTATTTCTTTCTTCCTCTCTTGTTCATCCTCCCTCTTATTACTCTTCTACCTCCTTCCTCCCTCCTCCATCTCTCTTCTCTCCTCTCCTCCTCTTACTCATTCATCCTATTTGCTTCCTCTCTCCCGTTCTCCTTCTTTCCCTCTCTTCGTCCTCCTCTTTTTGCCTCATTAATTTTTCCTCCTCCTCCTCCTTTCCTCCTCCTGGTCCTCCTCCCCCGTCCACCCTCCCTCATTCCTTCTATTTCCCTCTCCCCTTCTTACTCTTCCTCCCCTTCTTACCCCCCTACCCCTACCCTATCCCTATTCATTCATCCATTCCTTCCCACCCACACCCGCCCCTCTTCCCCCCCACCCCCTGCACTAGCGTTTCTGCACCCACATTCCTATCCGCTATACCAACCCCATCCACCCTCCTATCCCATCAACACTCCTCTTCCACCCTCCTATCCCACCCACACCTCTCATTCACATTCCTATCCCACCCACCGTCACCCCCATCAAACTCCTGTTTCCCCTCCCTCTCCCCCTCTCCCCTCCCACTTCTACCTCCTCACCTTCCCTGCCCCCTCCCCCCCCTGATTGCCCCACCATCTCCCTAAACCCTCCCTGCCCCCTCTCAATAACCCCTCCTCCCACCCTGCCCCCAACCCCTCCTTCCCCCCTCTCCCCCCTCTCAATAACCCCTCCTTGCCCCAACCCCTCTTCCCCCCTCTCCCCCCTCTCAATAACCCCTCATCCCTCCCTGCCCCCACCCTCTCCCCAACCCCTTCTTTCCCACCCTCTCCCCAACCCCTCATCCCTTCCTGCCCCCACCCTCTCCCCAACCCCTTCTTTCCCACCCTCTCCCCAACCCTTCCTTTCCCACCCTCTCCCTAACCCCAGCCTCTCCCCAACCCCACCCTCACCCTCACCCTCACCCTCACCCCTCCTCGCCCTCTCCCCTCCCAGCCCCACCCTCACCCTTCCTCGCCCTCTCCCCTCCCAGCCCCACCCTCCTCCCTCCTCCCTTGGAATACTCTCGGTCCAGCTGTCCATATCCGCATGTCTTTCTCTGGCGTATCTGTTTTGGCAGCGCCTGCATCCACCATTTCCCGGCAAGTTATACAACCATTAACCAAGTTCCCTTCACTCGCAAAATGGAATTACTAACGAAATAAAAACAGTAATAATCCGCCTCTCACCCTTTCAATCCTTTTGAAAGAGAGCTCGTGCCCCCTCTAGTTGTAATCCCCTCGTACTTCTTGCAATTCCCCTCTTCTGTCTATTTCATTTTCCCCTTATGTGCTTCTTCCCTTTCGGATACTCCATATTCCAAACTTATCCACTCGCCCTCTCTCTCTCTCTCTCTCTCTCTCTCTCTCTCTCTCTTTCTCTCTCTCTTTCTAGATTTCTTTCTCTCTCTTTTATTCTACCTCTCTAACTTTCTTTTTCTCTCTTTCTCTCTCTGTATACCTACATCTCCCTATCTCTCTCTCTCTCCTTCTCTCTCTCTCTCTCTCACTCACACACTCCTATCTCTCTCTCATTCTCTCTCACTCCTTCTCTTTATCTATCTCTCTATCTACCTCTTTCCCTACCACTCATGTATCACGGAATCGATATTGCCGGCTCTTCCGTTCTCCATAATGTATGTAAGCGCCATTCGGGAATATTATCTTGTACAAATGCGCATATTTCTGCCAGTGTCAGTGGGAGGGGGGAGGGGATGGAGGAGGAGGGGAGGAGGAGGGGGAGGAGGAAGGGGAGGAGAGAGGGTGAGGGTGAGGAAGAGAGAGAGGGTGAAGGCGAGGGTAGGGGTGAGGGTGAAGGCGAGGGTAGGGGTGAGGGTGAGAGTGAGGGTGAAGGTGAGGGTGAGGAGGAGGATTAGGAGGAGGAGGAGGAGGAGGAAGAGGGAGAGGAAGAGGAGGATGAGGGGGAGGGGGAGGAAGGATGAGAAGAGGAAGGGGAAGGATGTGGAAATGAAGAGGAGGATGGGAGGGATGTGGAGGAGGAGCCGGAGAAAAGGGAAGGAATGGGGAGGGAGAGAAGAAGGTGAGGGAAGGATGGATGAGGAAGATGAGGGAAAAGGAAAGGGAAGGAAGAGAAGAGAGAGGATGGGAAAAGGAGGAGGAGGGATGGGGAAGGAGAATAAAGAGGAGGAGACGAAAGGGAAATTGAGGGGAGGAGTGAAAAGGAAAGGGGGAGGAGGAGGAGGAAATGGAAGGAGGGGGGAGATAGAAAGGAGAGATGAGGAGGGGGAGGAAGAGAGAGAGAGAGAGAGAGAGAGAGAGAGAGAGAGAGAGAGAGAGAGAGAGAGAGAGAGAGAGAGAGAGAGAGAGAGAGAGAGAGAGAGAGAGAGAGAGAGAGGTAGAGATAGATAGATAGAGAAAGAGAGATAGAGAGAGCGAGAGAGAGAGAGAAGAGAGAGAAAGAGAGAGAGTGAGAGAGAGAAAAAGAGAGAGAGAGAGAATAAGAGAGAGAGGAAAGACCCGATAAAAGCCGAGGCTCGCAGAATAATAACGACGTGTTCATTTGCAGATATTTGTTCAGCCGATGTTCAGAGAGAGAACTAATCTCCCGGATTACCTGTGGGTGAAAAAAGGGATTATAATTATGGGAGTTATTACGCAAAAGTATCACAGGAAAATAATAAGGTTTGATCGTTAGAGTTTTAATCATTAGACAAAGTGACGCTTTATCTGACAAAGGAATATATTAATATGTTTATATGTTTAGCTTTATGTGTGTGCGTGTGTGCGTGTGTGCGAACCTGAGTGTCTGAGTGTTTGTCTGTGGTCACACACACACACACACACACACATATGAATCTAAGGGTGTGTGTATGTGTGTGCGTAACGAAATGAATTAAGGAACATATATAAGGAAATTGATAAATAAAAGTCAAGCAAAATAAAAAGGAAGATGAAAATAGATAAAGATATAACCCCCGCACCCGCACCCTCCCACTCCGCAACAAACAACAACAAACAAACAAAAATAAACAAGAAAGCAAAGCCCCTGCCAGGACTGTATAACTTGTGATGCATCATATGGAACTAAAAAAAAAAAAAAAAAAAAAAGAGGGGAGAAAGAGGAAAAAAAAAAAAAAAAGAAATCGCGGTATGTCAGTATATCGCCTTTTCCTGGTCCCAAAATATGTCCAGAAGTGGACGAAGTGAGCGAGGCACGGGCGTGTGTGTGAGAGTGTTAGAGGGCGGGGCTTTGTTGCCTAGATTTTGTGGAGAGGGATGGAAATGAGGGAAGGAAGGGAGGGGAAGGAGGGAAAGGAGGATGGAAATGAGGGAAGGAAGGGAGGGAAAGGAGGATGGAAATGAGGGAAGGAAGGGAGGGAAAGGAGGGAAAGGAGGATGGAAATGAAGGGAGAGAGAGGGAGGGGGGGGAAGAGAATCGGAGGGAAAAAGAGGGGGAAAGGAGGGTGAGAGGGAAGGTATAGAGAGGGAGAGAAGGGAGGGAAGGAAGGGAAGGGAGGGAAAAGAGGGAGAGTGGGAAAGGAGGGTGGGAGGGAAGAGAGAGAGAGAAAGAGGGAAAAGGAAAGGGAGGGACAGATTTTGACTAGAGAAAGGGAAGGAAGGGGAAAGAAAAGATGGAAGGGAGGGAGGAAAAGAGAGGAAAGAGGAATGGAGGGAAGACAAAGGGGGCAAAGGAGTCAATGGAGGGATGGAAGGATGGAGGGAAGGATAAAGGGAGGAAGGGAAAGGAAAGAGAGAAAGGGAGAGAAAAGGGGATAGGGGAGGGATGGAGGAAAGAAAGGGATAGAGGGAGGGATCAGTCAGCCATCGAACCATCCAAACATTGAGCTATCCAACCATTCAACCACTTAACTACCTACCGAACAAGTCAACTATCCAACTATCCAGCCATCCAACCAAACACCCACTAAATCATACAACCATTCAACTATTCAACCACGCACCAATCTAAACAGCCAACCACCCAACCACCCACCAATCTAAACAGTCAACCATCCAACCACCCACCAATCTAAACAGCCAACCACCCAACCACCCACCAATCTAAACAGTCAACCATCCAACCACCCACCAATCTAAACAGCCAACCACCCAACCACTCAACCACCCACCAATCTAAACAGTCAACCATCCAACCACCCACCAACCTAAACAGTCAACCACTCAACCACTCACCAATCTAAACAGCCAACCATCCAACCACTCAACCACCCACCAATCTAAACAGTCATCCCGCCAACCATCCACCCAGCGAACCATCCAACCACTCACCAATCTACACAGCCAACCATCCACCAATCTAAACAGCCAACCACTCAACCACCCACCAATCAAAACAGTCATCCCGCCAACCATCCAACCATCCACCCAGCGAACCATCCAACCCGTCATCTATATCAGACGGTTACTTCTCCCCTATGCTCGCATCAAAAGGGACACATTTACACATTTCTACCTTTCTAGCTTTCATCCTATTTGCATGGGTAAAGCCCGATACCAGTTCATGTATATTGCTGTTGGGGAATATCCATACATTATGCATGGGCTCTGGAAACCACTTTGATATTCCCAAAATCTGGCTGGCAGGAGCTCGACGCGCAGCTGTGTGTCAAAAACGCGAGCTGGGGAAAAGGTGTGCGGGGATGGTGTTTGTGGACGTGTGTTTGTGTGTCGGTGTGTACGTGTGTGTGTGTAGGTGTGTGTACGTGTGTGTGTCGGTGTGTGGGTGGAGGATGGGTACGAGAGGGGTTGGGTGTGTGTGTGTGGGGGGGTGTAAGGTGGGTACGAGAGGGGTTGGGTGTGGATGCGTGTTTGGGTGTTGGATGGGTACGAGAGGGGTTGGGTGTGGGTGTAGGATGGGCACGAGAGGGGTTGGGTGTGGATGTGTGGGTGTGTTTGTGTACACGCGTGTGAGCGGATGTGGGTGTGGGTTTGTGCGTGGGTTTGTTTGTGTACATGTGTGTGCATGTAGGTTGGGTACAAGAGGAGTTCGGTGTGAGTGTGTGGGTGTGTTTATGTATGTGTGTGGGTGTGTGCTGGTGTGTACATGTGTGTGTATGTAGGGTGGGTACAAGAGGAGTTCGGTGTGAGTGTGTGGGTGTGGGTGTGTTTATGTATGTGTGTAGGTGTGCTGGTGTGTACATGTGTGTGAAGTTTTAGCTATGTTTTGTGTATATGTGTGTGGGTGAGTTTGTTTACATGTGTGTGGGTCTGTATGGGTGTGTTTGTGTACACGTGTGGTTCTCTTTGTCTGGATGTCTTTGTGTATATGTGTGTGGGTGTGTTTGTGAACATGCGTGTAGTTGGGTTTGTGTACAGGTGTGGTTCTGTGTATGTGTCTGTTTGTGGGTGTATGGGTGAGAAAGGAGTAGGGCATGGGTTTGTAGGTGTGGATTGTTTGAGAAGGGGTAGGGTATGGGCGTGTGGGTGTATGTGAGTGCGAAAGGGGTAGAATGTAAGTGTGTTGCAGGTACGGCGTGTGTAGGTGTGTCTGTCCGTAGAGTAGGTGTGTATACGAATATATTCATACATACAAGGCTATATATGAGTGTTTTTTCGTGTATAGATACATGCGTATATATATATATAAAAAGAAAGCTATCCAAGGGAATACAAACCCACATAGATACCATAACACCACATTTCCCAATGAAAACACAAATGAAAACAAACCTGTATCTATAAGCTCCACCCACGGCCCTACCTTTAGATACATCACTATCAAAACAAAGAATAGGAGATAAAAAGAAAGAAATAAATAGAAAAAAAATAAAAAGAAAAGAAAAATAAAGATCAAAAAAATAAAAAAATGGAAAACAAAATGAAGAAACGAAACATAAAGTCATCCAGAACATCATCCACAGCAGAGCATCCAGCTAGCTAGAAGTTCTCCCTCTAAACCGATATTAATTTTCCCACTCAGTGCCAAATTCTGCCGGTATCAAAGGGTTAACACGAGAGGGACAGATGGCTTCGAGTAATGACCGGTGTGTGTGTGTGTGGGTGTGGGTGTACGTTCCTGTGTACGTACGTTTGTGTGTGGTGTGTGTGTGTGGTGTGTGTGGTGTGTGTGGTGTGTGTGTGTGTGGTGTGTGTGTGTGTGGGGGGGGGTGTACGTTTCTGTGTACGTACGTTTGTGTGTGGTGTGTGTGTGTGGTGTGTGTGATGTGTGTGTGTGTGTGTGTGTGGCTGGGTGTACGTTTCTGTGTACGTACGTTTGTGTGGTGTGTGTATGTGTGTGTGTGAGTGTGTGTGTGTGGGTGTACGTTTCTGTGTACGTACGTTTGTGTGTGGCGTGTGTGTGTGTGTGTGATTGTGTGTGTGTTTGTGTGTACGTACGTGTGTGTGTATAAGAGGAGAGAGAACAGAGGGGGGGGGGGGGAGTAAAAGAGTCATACAGGGATCCAGTTTGAATTCGTGTGTATGTTTGAGTGTGTGTCTGTGTGTATATACGCGTGTAATTGCATGTGTGAATAAAATACTACTAGTGTCTTGACTTGATAAAGTAGATAGGTAAATATAGACAAAAAGAAAGAGGGGGAGAGAAAGAGAGAAAGCAAGCGATAACATAAAGAGAGAAATAAAACACAAAGAGAAAAAAGGGGAAAAAAAGAATAAAGCACAAAGTGAGAAACAAATAGAGAAAGAAAGAGAGAGAGAGAGAGAAAGAGAAAGAGAGAGAATAACAGAGGTAATGAGAAAGGGGGAAACATTTGAAAATCCTCTAGCCCTTCAGGCGGGAATCAGTCGGCAGAAAATTATATCTAAAAAAATAAGATTAATTGATTCAGATGAAATTACCAAATCCACGGCACCAGTAGGGTAGACTCACGTAATACTGGACTGCGTAAATATCATTGATACACGAAGCACTGAAGTATGGTGAAGTATGTTTTTGGTGGCGAGTATATAATCGCCTTATTTCATTATGATAAATGAACATTAGTTATTGTAGATTTATTATTATATGCAGCTCCTCTATGTAGAGATTACTTATGATAAATATATATTAATTATTGTAGACTGATTATTATATTCAGCTTCTAAGAGTCATTTTAATCTCCTCTTTTTCTTTCTCTTCCGTTTCATCTACTTATTACGTTTTATTATCATAATGTTTAGCATTATCCTTATCATTGTTGTTAACAGTATTATCATCATTATTATCCATAATACTACCATTATCATCATTATCACTTTCACTATAATTTCGTTTACCATTCTTATCATTTTCATCATCATTATTGTTACTATGAGTGCTACTACTTCTATTATTATCATTACTTTTATCGAAATTGTTATTATTTGCATTATCATAATTTTATCAACTTAAATATACACTCTGTTGCCAAGCAGTGAGTAAAACTATCAACTCTGAACCTGTCCACATTGTGTTGACAACTTCCCTCTTTTCATTATGATAATTATCTAATGAAGGAAAGGCTGATATCATCTTGACTCTCTGTGTTCACCTAAGAAATTATCTTGAAAGTCCGTAATTAGTATTGCAAAAATGTCGAACAGGTTACAAACGTAAATACACATCCATACCAACAGCTACATATATACCTAAACTATAACACAGACACAGACACAAGCACACACACACACACACACACACACACACCAACAGACAAACACACACACACCTTCGCACAAACCAAAAGACAAACAAACACAAACACACAAACCAAAAGACAAACAAACACACACAAACAAACCAAAAAAAAAAAAAAAACACATACACACACACCAAAAGACAAACAAACACACACACAAACCAAAAGACAAACAAACACACACACAAACCATAAGACAACCAAACAAACACACACACACACAAACCAAACGCCAAACAAACACACAAACACATACATCCAGCATATCAACCCAGATCCATCTGTTATTCGATGATCCCCTTCTAAGAATACATCGACAAAGATTACCAGCTGTTGCCAAGAGTTTAACACACTCATTTACCTCCTTGCATTATTTGCACACATGCAACACAGCAACAAGATTGTGTCAACGGATTCACATCTTTCATCTTCAATTGATGAAATATCTCTTTATTAGAGCTATTTCGAACACCTCCTACAGATACGATTCGACCCAGATAAAAAAAAAGAAAAAAGATAACGATATGAGGGTAATAGGACGTGAGTCATATTGATATCATGAATAATAAGACGATATGAATCTTGCAGAATCACCAGAGGCAAGTGATCATTATTGCGATCGTAAACTAATATGTCGGAGAAACAGAAATTGATAGAAATTGATAGGACACGGATTGCTCTATTGGTTGTCGATCTGTTTATCTACTTACCTATCTACCTGTCTATCGATTGATATATGTATCTATCTATTTATTGATTCATCTATCAATCAATCTGTCTATTTATCTGCCTACCTAGCTATCTACTAATTATCTTATTTATATGTTTGTCTGTCTATCTATTAATTCATTCATCTCTCTATCTGTCTGTTTATCTGTGTCTCTGTCTATCTATCGATATACCTATCTGTCTCTCTATCTATCTATCTATCTATCATCCATCCATACGTCCATCCATCTACCCATCTATCTATCGTTCTATCTGTCTGTCTTTTTATCTATCTGCCTGTCTATCTATCTATCATCTATCTATCTATCTATCTATCTATCTATCTATCTATTTATCTATCTATCTATCTATCTTACATATATATATATATATATATATATATATATATATATATGTATATATATATATATATATATATACAATATATATATATATATATATATATATATATATATATATATATATATATATATATATATATATATATATATATATATATATATATATATATATATAGATATATATATGTATGTATATATATATATATATATACATATACATATATATATATATATATATATATATATATATATATATATATATATATATATATATATATATATATATATATATATATATATATATATATATAGCAAATTACGGAAATATTTTCTCTCTCTCTCTCTCTCTCTCTCTCACTCGGATATCTCTCTTTCTTTCTAGCTATCTACCTTCTCATCTTTTTCTTTCTCTGTTTTTCACTATATCTCTCTTTCATACACTATCTCTCTTTTTTCTATCTCGCTATCTCCCCTTCTCTCTCTCTTCCCCCCTTCCCTCTATCTCACTCGAAGTCGCTATTTCTATTTCTTTTTCTCTCTCTTTATCCATCAGTCAGTCTGCCCCTTCTCCGTTTCTCTCGCTCATTCTGTGTGTCTGTTTACCTGTCCCAGTCTGCTCCCCCCCCCCCCCCCCCCCCCCCCTCTTGAGCAGTCTCTCTCTCTCTCTCTCTCTCTCTCTCTCTCTCTCTCTCTCTCTCTCTCGCTCGTTCACTTCCCCCCTCCCTCTTCCTCCCTCCCCCCTCTCGCCCCGTTCCACCTCGCTGCTCATCCGAGGTAAAGATTTTATCAAGATTAGATCGGCTTGAGGCCTGTCTCTCACCTACCATTACCCGTATTCTTCTCTCTCTTCTCGTTTTCTTCTCGCTCTCTCTCTTATCTATCTACTTTCTTCGTGTCTAGTTTATATATATATATATATATATATATATATATATATATATATATATATATATATATGTATATATATATATATATATATATATATATATATATATATATATAT
>BOPN01000967.1:10000-12500 GCA_017312705.2 Penaeus japonicus
GATCTCGTCCTCACACCCAACCCCTTCTGATCTCGTCCTCACGCCCAACCCCTTCTTATCTCGTCCTCACACTCAACCCCTTCTTATCTCGTCCTCACACCCAACCCCTTCTGATCTCGTCCTCACACCCAACCCCTTCTGATCTCGTCCTCACACCCAACCCCTTCTTATCTCGTCCTCACACCCAACCCCTTCTCATCTCGTCCTCACACCCAACCCCTTCTTATCTCGTCCTCACACCCAACCCCTTCTTATCTCGTCCTCACACCCAACCCCTTCTTATCTCGTCCTCACACTCAACCCCTTCTGATCTCGTCCTCACACTCAACCCCTTCTGATCTCGTCCTCACACCCAACCCCTTCTTATCTCGTCCTCACACTCAACCCCTTCTTATCTCGTCCTCACCTCAGCCTTCTGATCTCGTCCTCACACTCAACCCCTTCTGATCTCGTCCTCACACCCAACCCCTTCTCATCTCGTCCTCACACCCAACCCCTTCTGATCTCGTCCTCACACCCCAGCCTTCTTATCTCGTCCTCACACTCAACCCCTTCTGATCTCGTCCTCACACCCAACCCCTTCTCATCTCGTCCTCACACCCAACCCCTTCTTATCTCGTCCTCACACCCAACCCCTTCTTATCTCGTCCTCACACCCAACCCCTTCTGATCTCGTCCTCACACCCAACCCCTTCTCATCTCGTCCTCACACTCAACCCCTTCTGATTTCGTCCTCACACCCAACCCCTTCTGATCTCGTCCTCACAGCCAACCCCTTCCTGATCGTCCTCACACCCAACCCCTTCTGATCTCGTCCTCACACCCAACCCCTTCTCATCTCGTCCTCACACTCAACCCCTTCTGATTTCGTCCTCACACCCAACCCCTTCTGATCTCGTCCTCACATCCAACCCTTCTGATCTCGTCCTCACACCCAACCCCTTCTCATCTCGTCCTCACACTCAACCCCTTCTGATCTCGTCCTCACACCCAACCCCTTCTCATCTCGTCCTCACACCCAACCCCTTCTGATCTCGTCCTCACACCCAACCCCTTCTGATCTCGTCCTCACACCCAACCCCTTCTGATCTCGTCCTCACACCCAACCCCTTCTGATCTCGTCCTCACACTCAACCCCTTCTTATCTCGTCCTCACACCCAACCCCTTCTGATCTCGTCCTCACACCCAACCCCTTCTGATCTCGTCCTCACACTCAACCCCTTCTTATCTCGTCCTCACACCCAACCCCTTCTGATCTCGTCCTCACGCCCCAGCCCCCTTCTGATCTCGTCCTCACCTCCTTCTTATCTCGTCCTCACACCCAACCCCCTTCTTATCTCGTCCCTCCTCCTTCTTATCTCGTCCTCACACCCAACCCCTTCTGATCTCGTCCTCACACTCAACCCCTTCTTATCTCGTCCTCACACCCAACCCCTTCTGATCTCGTCCTCACCCCCAACCCTTCTGATCTCGTCCTCACACTCAACCCCTTCTTATCTCGTCCTCACACCCAACCCCTTCTGATCTCGTCCTCACACTCAACCCCTTCTTATCTCGTCCTCACACCCAACCCCTTCTGATCTCGTCCTCACACCCAACCCCTTCTGATCTCGTCTCTCAACCCCTTCTTATCTCGTCCTCACACCCAACCCCTTCTTATCTCGTCTCCACACCCAACCCCCTTCTGATCTCGTCCTCACACTCAACCCCTTCTTATCTCGTCCTCACACCCAGCACTTCTTATCGTCCTCACCCAACCCCTTCTGATCTCGTCCTCACGCCCCTTCTGATCTCGTCCTCACACTCAACCCCTTCTGATCTCGTCCTCACACCCAACCCCTTCTGATCTCGTCCTCCTTTTAACCCCTTCTTATCTCGTCCTCACACCCAACCCCTTCTGATCTCGTCCTCACACTCAACCCCTTCTGATCTCGTCCTCACACCCAACCCCTTCTGATCTCGTCCTCACACCCAACCCCTTCTCATCTCGTCCTCACACCCAACCCCTTCTGATCTCGTCCTCACAGCCAACCCCTTCTGATCTCGTCCTCACACCCAACCCCTTCTGATCTCGTCCTCACCTCCAGCCTTCTGATCTCGTCCTCACACCCAACCCCTTCTCATCTCGTCCTCACACCCAACCCCTTCTGATCTCGTCCTCACACCCAACCCCTTCTTATCTCGTCCTCACACTCAACCCCTTCTGATCTCGTCCTCACACCCAACCCCTTCTCATCTCGTCCTCACACCCAACCCCTTCTTATCTCGTCCTCACAGCCAACCCCTTCTTATCTCGTCCTCACACCCAACCCCTTCTGATCTCGTCCTCACACCCAACCCCTTCTCATCTCGTCCTCACACTCAACCCCTTCTGATTTCGTCCTCACACCCAACCCCTTCTGATCTCGTCCTCACAGCCAACCCCTTCTGATCTCGTCCTCACACCCAACCCCTTCTGATCTCGTCCTCACACCCAACCCCTTCTCATCTCGTCCTCAC
>BOPN01000967.1:17500-22500 GCA_017312705.2 Penaeus japonicus
CACTCTCTCCCCTTCCCTCCTCCCACTCTCTCTCTTTCTCTCTCTCTCTTCCTCTCTCTCTCTCTCTCTCTCTCTCTCTCTCTCTCTCTCTCTCTCTCTCTCTCTCTCTCTCTCTCTCTCTCTCTCTCTCTCTCTCTCTCTCTCTCTCTCTCTCTCTCTCTCTCTCTCTCTCTCTCTCTCTCTCTCTCCCCCCCTCTCTCTCTCTCTCTCTCTCTCTCTCTCTCTCTCTCTCTCTCTCTCTCTCTCTCTCTCTCTCTCTCTCTCTCTCTCTCTCTCACTCCCTCCCTCACTCCCTCTCCCCCTCTCTCCCCCTCTCTTTCTCTCTCTCACTCTCTTCCCTTCCCTCCTCCCACTCTCTCTCTCTCTCTCTCTCTCTCTCTCTCTCCTCTCTCTCTCTCTCTCTCTCTCTCTCTCTCTCTCTCTCTCTCTCTCACTCGCTAACTCACTCACTCTCTTCCCTTCCCTCCTCCCACTCTCTCTCTCTCTCTCTCTCTCTCTTCCTCTGAGTCACCCTCCCTCCCCCAGCGTGTTCTTTGTTTATGTCAAAGTGTGTGACGCAACAGGAATGTTTTGTCAACTTGTTCTATCTTTAGGATTTTTTTTTTTTTTTTAAGATGCCAAGGTCACAGAAACAAAAGAAGAGAGTTTTTGTTGTTGTTGTTGTTGTTTATTTTGTAGCGTTGTTTATGTTATTTTAGTCTAGATGGGGAGGAAAAACATAGGAGGAGGAAATGGAGGACGTGATGGTGGAGGAGGAGGAGGAGAAGGAAGAGGAGGGGGAGGTGGAAGAGGAGAGGAGGAGGAAGGGGAAGATGAAGAGGAGGAGGTATTGGAAGAAGAGGAGGTAGGGGAAGGGGGGGAAGGAGGGGATGAGGAAGGGGGAAGAGGAGGGGATGGAGGAAGGGGAAGGAGGGGATGGAGGAAGGGGAAGAAGGAGGAGAGGTGGAGGAAGGAAGAGAGGAGGGGGTGGAGGAAGGGGAAGAGGAGGAGGTGGAGGAAGGGGAAGAGGAGGGGATGGAGGAAGGGGAAGAGGAGGGGGTGGAGGAAGGGGAAGAGGAGGGGGTGGAGGAAGGGGAAGAGGAGGAGGTGGAGGAAGGGGAAGAGGAGGAGGTAGAGGAAAGGGGAGAGAGGAGGGGATGGAGGAAGGGGAAGAGGAGGAGGTGGAGGAAGGGGAAGAGGAGGGGATGGAGGAAGGGGAAGAGGAGGGGATGGAGGAAGGGGAAGAGGAGGGAGAGGGGGATGGAGGAAGGGGAAGAGGGAGGAGGTGGAGGAAAGGGGAAGAAGAGGGAGGGATGGAGGAAGGGGAAGAGGAGGGGATGGAGGAAAGGAAGAGGAGGAGGGGATGGAGGAAGGGAAGGAGGGGATGGAGGAAGGGGAAGAGGAGGGGATGGAGGAAGGGGAAGAGGAGGGGATGGAGGAAGGGGAAGAGGAGGGGATGGAGGAAGGGGAAGAGGAGGGGATGGAGGAAGGAAGAGGAGGGTGGAGGAGGAAGAGGAGGGGATGGAGGAAGGGAAGAGAGGAGGAGGGGATGGAGGGAAGGGGAAGAGGAGGGGATGGAGGAAGAGGGAAAGAGGAGGAGGTGGAGAAGGAAGAGGAGGAGGTAGAGGAAGGGGAAGAGGAGGGGATGGAGGAAGGGGAAGAGGAGGAGGTGGAGGAAGGGGAAGAGGAGGGAGGTAGAGGGAAGGAAGGAGGATGGAGGAAGGAAGAGGAGGAGGTGGAGGAGGAAGAGGAGGAGGTAGAGGAAGGGGAAGAGGAGGGGATGGAGGAAGGGGAAGAGGAGGGGATGGAGGAAGGGGAAGAGGAGGAGGTGGAGGAAGAGGAAGAGGAGGAAGAAGAAGAGGAAGAGGAGGGATGGAGGAAGGGGAAGAGGAGGGAGGTGGAGGAAGGAAGAGGAGGAGGGGATGGAGGAAAGGGGAAGAGGAGGGATGGAGGAAGGGGAAGAGGAGGATGGAGGAAGGGGAAGAGGGAGAAGGGGGATGGAGGAAGGGGAAGGGAGGGGATGGAGGAAGGGAAGAGGAAGGAGGGGGATGGAGGAAGGGGAAGGGAGGGATGGAGGAAGAGAGGGGGAGGAGATGGAGGGAAGGGAAGAGGAGGGGATGGAGGAAGGGGAGAGGGAGGAGGTGGAGGAAGGGGGAAGAGGAAGGAGGGCGGGAAAGGGGAAGAGGAGGGGATGGAGGAAGGGGAAGAGGAGGAGGTGGAGGAAGGGGAAGAGGAGGAGGTAGAGGAAAGGAAGAGGAAGGGATGGAGGGAAGGGGAAGGAAGAGGTGGAGGAAGGAGAAGGAGGAGGTGGAGGGGAAGAGGGGAAGAGGAGGAGGGTGAGAGGAAGAGGGAAGAGGAAGAGGGATGGAGGAAGGGAAGGGGAGGGGATGGAGGAGGAGAAGGAGGAAGAGGAGGAGGTGGAGGAAGGGGAAGAGGAGGGGATGGAGGAAGGGGAAGAGGAGGAGGTGGAGGAAGGGGAAGAGGAGGGGATGGAGGAAGGAAGAGGAGGGATGGAGGAAAGAGGAAGGAGAAGGGATGGAGGAAGGGGAAGAGGAGGAGGGGATGGAGGAAGGGGAAGAGGGAAGGGATGGAGGAAGGGAAGAGGAGGGATGGAGGAAGGGGAAGAGGAGGGATGGAGGAAGGGGAAGGAGGAGGTGGAGGAAGGGGAAGAGGAAGGAGGTAAGAGGAAAGGGGAAGAGGAGGGGATGGAGGAAGGGGAAGAGGAGGAGGTGGAGGAAAGGGGAAGGGAGGAGGTAAGAGGAAGGGAAGAGGAGGGGATGGAGGAAGGGGAAGAGGAGGGGATGGAGGAAGGAGAAGAGGAGGAGGTGGAGGAAGGGGAAGAGGGAGGGATGGAGGAAGGGGAAGAGGAGAGGGATGAAGGGAAGAGAGGAGGATGGAGGAGGAAAAGGAAGGAGGGATGAAGGAAGGAGAAGAGGAGGAGGTGGAGGAAGGAAGAGGAGGATGGAGGGAAGGAGAGAGGAGGAGGTGGAGGAAAGGAAGAGGGGAAGAGAGGATGGAGGAAGGGGAAGAGAGAGGGATGAAGGAAGGGGAAGAGGAAGAGGATGGAGGAAGGAGAAGGGGAGGAGGTGGAGGAAGGGAAGAGGAGGGATGGAGGAAGGGGAAGAGGGGAGGAGGAATTGGAGGAAGGGGAAGAAGGAAGGAGGTAGAGGAAGAAGGGAAGAGGAGGGATGGAGGAAGGGAAGAGGAGGGATGGAGGAAGGAGAAGAGGGAGGAGGAGTGGAGGAAGGGGAAGAGGAGGGGATGGAGGAAGGGGAAGAGGAGGGGATGGAGGAAGGGGAAGAGGAGGGGATGGAGGAAGGGGAAGAGGAGGAGGAAGGGGAAGAGGAGGAGGAGGAAGGGGAAGAGGGAGGGAGGTAGAGGAAGGGGAAAGAGGAGGGGATGGAGGAAGGGGAGAGAGGAGGAGGTGGAGAAGGGAAGAGGAGGGGATGGAGGAAGGGGAAGAGGAGGGGATGGAGGAAAGGAAGAGGAGGGGATGGAGGAAGGGGAAGAGGAGGGGATGGAGGAAGGGGAAGAGGAGGAGGTGGAGGAAGAGAAGGAAGAGGAGGATGGAGGGGAAGGGGAAGAGGAGGGATGGAGGAAGGAGAGAGAAGAGGAGGAGGTGGAGGAAAGGGGAAGAGGGATGGAGGAAGAGGAAGGGGAAGAGGAGGGGATGGAGGAAGGGGAAGAGGAGGAGGGATGGAGGAAGGGGAAGGGGAGGAGGTGGAGGAAGGGGAAGGAGGGATGGAGGAAGGAAAGAGGAGGAGGAGGTGGAGGGAAGGGGAAGGAAAGGAGGGGATGGAGGAAGGAAGAGGAGGGGGATGGAGGAAGGGAAGAGGAGGAGGAGGAGTGGAGGAAGGGGAAGAGGAAGGGGATGGGAGAGAGGAAGGGGAAGAGGGAGGGATGGAGGAAGAAGGAGAAGAGGAGGAGGTGGAGGAAGGGGAAGAGGAGGAGGTGGAGGAAGGGGAAGAGGAGGGGATGGAGGAAGGGGAAGAGGAGGAGGTGGAGGAAGGGGAAGAGGAGGGGATGGAGGAAGGGGAAGAGGAGGGGATGGAGGAAGGGGAAGAGGAGGGGATGGAGGAAGGGGAAGAGGAGGAGGTGGAGGAAGGGGAAGAGGAGGAGGTGGAGGAAGGGGAAGAGGAGGGGATGGAGGAAGGGGAAGAGGAGGGAGGTGGAGGGAAGGGAGAGAGAGGAGGAGGTGGAGGAAGGGGAAGAGGAGGAGGTGGAGGAAGGGGAAGAGGAGGAGGTGGAGGAAGGGGAAGAGGAGGAGGTGGAGGAAGGGGAAGAGGAGGGGATGGAGGAAGGGGAAGAGGAGGGGATGGAGGAAGGGGAAGAGGAGGAGGTGGAGGAAGGGGAAGAGGAGGAGGAGGAGGAGGAGGGAGGGGGAAGAGGAGGGGGATGGAGGAGGGGGGGAAGAGGGAGGGGATGGAGGAAGGGGAAGAGAGGAGGAGAAGAGGTGGAGGAAGGGGAAGAGGAGGAGGTGGAGGAAGGGGAAGAGGAGGGGATGGAGGAAGGGGAAGAGGAGGAGGTGGAGGAAGGGGAAGAGGAGGGATGGAGGGAAGGGGAAGAGGAGGAGGGGATGGAGGAAGGGGAAGAGGAGGGGATGGAGGAAGGGGAAGAGGAGGGGGTGGAGGAAGGGGAAGAGGAGGGGGTGGAGGAAGGGGAAGAGGAGGGGATGGAGGAAGGGGAAGAGGAGGAGGTGGAGGAAGGGGAAGAGGAGGGGGTGGAGGAAGGGGAAGAGGAGGAGGTGGAGGAAGGGGAAGAGGAGGGGATGGAGGAAGGGGAAGAGGAGGGGATGGAGGAAGGGGAAGAGGAGGAGGTGGAGGAAGGGGAAGAGGAGGGGATGGAGGAAGGGGAAGAGGAGGGGATGGAGGAAGGGGAAGAGGAGGAGGTGGAGGAAGGGGAAGAGGAGGGGATGGAGGGAAGGAAAGAGGAGGGGATGGAGGAAGGGGAGAGAGGAGGGAGGTGGAGGAAGGGGAAGAGGAGGAGGTAGAGGAAGGGGAAGAGGAGGGGATGAAGGAAGG